>JACEVL010001055.1:0-37500 GCA_020284085.1 Aporrectodea caliginosa
CCTTTGATCAGCGTTAAAGCGCAACTCCAGCCGAGGATAGAGCAACCCGTGGAGGAGGAGTGTCTTACCCGCCTTCCTCCTCGAGTGCCTTCCAACCGCCCATGCATTCGCTCGCATTCTCATCACGCAATCGTTCTGTTTCGCCTAAGTACAGACTCTGACATTATTATGCACCTTTGCATGCAGTAAATTTCGCCGTCTTACCAGAGTTATTTGTGCGCTTTGCTGGCCTCAGTGACAGCTGCATACCGGTGGACGTCGCTCTAACTCATGACTGCATGCATGCAGTGCGTGCAGCATTCTCAAGGGCGGATACAAGAAGGCAAATCCGGCTAAACCCCATTTGATTTAGGGAGGACATGTCAGTGAGCTGCCACAACCCATTCCCAAATAACTTTCGGACGGGATTTTCCATGGAAACTGTAAATCAAAAATGTTTATGATCATGAATATACTGTGAAAGACAATGAATGAGAAAACTAAACGCTAAACCCCATTTCAATTAGAGAGGACATGTCAATGAGCTGCCACAAACCATTTCCATGTAACTTTCGGAGAAGTTACATGGAAACTGTAAATCAAAAACGTTTATTATGATCATGAATATACTGTTAAACGAAATGAATGGGAAAACTAGGAAAGCTATGGAGAAAATCTCGCAGAAAGGAAACAAATGAAAACTGTCGTCATAATTTTCATAAATGTTGCGTTATGACGATAGGATATAATTATCTCAATAAACGAATATAATATGATATGATAGAAAAACTAAAGTGAAAAAATCGCGAAACGGTATGAAAGTCGAAACAAGTATGCGTACCTCTTCTGGAGAGGCGTCAGACACACACGCCTTAAGGTCAGCTGTCTCAAATGACAGGGGTGACTTTAAAACACTTTGATGCCATGTTGTGCGGTTAGAAACTGAAAAGAGAAGTGGCAAAGTGAGGGGTCAAAAAAGACCCCAAGAAAGTGGGTAAAACTGCAACCAGGAAGACATATATAGAGTGTTACCGGCTGAAAGAGGATGAATGACTGAAAACAGTTTTAATGAGAAGGAATCATAAGTTATTTGGACACGATGTCAGACTTGGGCCATTAAATACAGTACATATAATGAAGTCCATATATAAATTTACATACGATAGTCTTTAAATATTAATATATTTTTAATATAAAAATTATGCAGAAATCATCACAATTTTAGGCTTTTAGCATAAAAACGACGATCGTAACCACGTTTTGGGGTTTCTGGATTAGCCACCTCTGTCTCTCTGTGTCTCTTTCTGTGTTTAACTCTGTCGTTCTTTGCAGTGTGTGTGTCTCTCTCTGTGTCTCTGTCCCTCTCTGTGTCTCTCTCTGTCTCTCTCTGTGTATTTCTCTGTCTTTCTCTGTCTCTCTCTATCTTTCTGTGTCTCTTTCTTTGTTTCTCTCTGTCTTTCTCTGTGTGTGTCTCTCTCTGTATATGTTCCTCTCTGTGTCTCTCTGTGTCTCTTTCTGTGTCTTCCTCTGTCTCTGTCTCTGTCTCTGTCTCTGTCTGTCTCTGTCTCTCTGTCTCTGTCTGTATTTCTCTGCGTCTCTCTGTTCTCTCTCCCTGTCTCTCCCTGTCCCTTATCTCTCTTCATCCATATTCTCTATGGTTTTCGTCTTCGCTTTCTGTTTCCGGTTCGTCGCTCTGTTTGCCTTCGTTTACGTTAATGTACTTTCATTTCCCTTGTGGTTTGATGGAACTCACAGCATACATCCTTTCCAATCTCATACAGCACTTCTTCATCCGATCCTCCGCATCGCGTGCTCCGTTCGTCCAATTTCCACTTTTCTTTCATCACTCCATCTTTTCTCCATCTATCCGATCATTCCCGCCTTCAGCCTTACTTTCCTTCTTCCTCCCTTTGTTCCATGCATCCACTGGTCCTTTCCACCACATCAAATCAAATCAAAAATCAAAATCAAATAATTTATTTGGTCACCAACCAAGAACAGTAGCACACAATCAATGAGAAAATGGAGTCACACAGGGGACCCTGAAAGGGTGAAAGGGTCTTACGGCACCGTTAAGTAGGGCTCCTTAAGCTTGCAGTATAGCCTCATAAGGAAAGCCAATGTATTTATCTGGTCTAAAACTAAGCGTATTAAAGAAAAAAATCTTAACTAATGACTCAGCAACACACATATCAGGTTAACAGTCAATTTGTGTGAATATCTATGACACAATTAAGGCTCACATTTAAATCTCATTTTAAAGATGTGGATGGGGTGGATCAGTAGCTGCTGTTGTATCAAATAGGTTCTTGGAAGCCCTGGGTCAGTTATTATTTCCAATTAAAACGTGACGCAGCCTACTTTTGAAGAGGCATAAATTAGGGAGTTGCCTAATAGACAGTGGAATCTCGTTCCAAGTTGATGCCCCTACATATCTGACAGAGAATAGTCGCGTATTTGTGTGGGCAAAAGGTTTGTGGTATAGATTAGAAGTTCTAGTCACGGCTTTGACGTTCTCGGGTGCACACCACACTCTCCATTGTCCATCGTTCTTCCTCCTTCTTCAGTCCATCTCCTGTTGTCGTGTCTATTACACCGGAGACTTCACATACGCTGCAGACGGTGCAGTTGGCCACGCATGCACACACACACAGCCAGCCCACAGGAACGCTGCACTAGCCGCGGCCTCTGCAACCTCTGTAGGCATCGTGGAATCGCCAGAATCTGCTGCAGAACCCGATGAAGACGTCGACCTATTGGCAGTCCTTCCTTGTCCCATGCAGGTCATCATTCGAAGCACGCACTAAGCAGCAATTTTATTACAAAGCCACACACGAACCTCCCGTTCCTTAATATATATGTAGGTACTCCATAGCGCATATATATATATATATATATATATATATATATATATATACCTACACACAACTCTGTAATAACTTCTACATTAGATATGCATGCCATCTGCTGTCACGCGGATGTAACAGTACTCAGAGTATACACATGCGGTTCCTATAGGTGTGGTGCTTCTTAGTAATCATGGACGAAGGTTCTCTATAGCGCATTATATATATAATGTAATGTAATGTAATGTAATTAGCAACTTCTATTTCGCCGGTGTCTAATGCACAAGGCATCAACCGATGGGACACCAAAACCAAGCCGTAATCAGGTCAACATCCAAAAGATCAGTCCGTAAGAGACAGAGAGACAGCCTACGGTGGATAAGCAATTTGAAAGAGGTAAGTTTTCAGCCGCGAACGAAATGACCCAAGCGACTGAGCACAGCGTACAGACACAGGAAGAGAGTTCCAAAAAGTAGGTCCAGATACTGAAAAGCTCGTTTGCCAAGAACAGTTCTTGATTTTGGTATGACCAGACAAAGATGATCAGATGACCTCATTGAATAATGATAAGTCTGGGGAATAAGAACTGATTTTAAATATTGTGGTTGGCCAGATATAATTTTATGAGCCCCAATTTGAAACGAATTCTCTGCTGAACAGGAAGCCAATGCAAAGATTTAAGCACAGAGGTTATATGTTCATATTTGGATGTATTAGTTATGGCTCTAGCCAGAGAGTTCTGACCCCTTTGCAGTTTAAGCAAGTTAGACTTATTGATGCCAGTAAGAAGTGAATTACAGTATAATGTATAGGCCTATATATGATGTATAGTATATATAATATATATATAATATATAACCTTCATTATATATATACACACGCGCACACACATGCACACACAACTCTATAATAACTTCTACATTAGATATAATATGATATGCTGTATACATAAGCTGTCACGCGGATGTAACAGTATAGATTTCAGATGGAGCGGAGTATACACATGCCGCGTGACATGCTGTTGATACAATGTAGGTGTGGTGCTTCTTACACGATGGCAATCCGATGATCGTGCTTCTACAGCATACACAACGGGGGCCATCAGATACTGCTTGGAAGCATGCATAGAGCATTAGGCCCCTATATTATTCTATGTTTCACTCCCATATGATATTCGAGAGTAGGATAGGCTTTTGAGTTCTGTCGGTGGACGGCGCGAAGAAGTCGTTAGATCAAGTTAGGTATATAAGATCTCCAAAGTGGATGGACGTCTGCTTGACCACTGCAGTCCGTCTGTTGCAGTACAACAACATGGCTGTGTATGTGTGTGTATGTGTATGTGTGTTCGTGTGTTTACGTGGGTGTAGGACTGTAGATAAATGGGTGCGTGCTTGTGCAAATTTAGCAATAATTCAATCTCCGAGCAACAGAACTCGATGGAAACGAAGCGAAGGCTATGTAAATATATATGTTTGTGTGTATGTATATATATACATATATATATGCATGTATATACATATATGAGCGTGCGTGTGAACCCTGTCCTCATTTACCCATATATATTAGGGTGGTTCTTAAAAATAAAAGTTTCAATCTACTGTTCGCCAAGGTTTCATTTGGTTCCATTCCCTCCAGAAACATCGCACAAAAAGTTGTATGAAAAAAGTTTAATATTTAGGACTGGCACAACATCATCAAAGTTTTACCCATTATCAAATATAGAAACACTCGAACAGTAAGCATAATAGTTGTAATCAACCATGAAAAGTGAACATAGGTCCAGATTATAACACAATGACATTTATTGCATGCCTGGTTACTAGTGATTACACTGATTAGTGACTAAAATTATTTATTAGAGTTATTATTATTATTATTA
The DNA here is from genome assembly GCA_020284085.1 of Aporrectodea caliginosa. Lineage (NCBI taxonomy): Eukaryota > Metazoa > Annelida > Clitellata > Crassiclitellata > Lumbricidae > Aporrectodea > Aporrectodea caliginosa. Next base: position 4,705 of record JACEVL010001055.1, read on the forward strand.
TTATTGAGGCAATGGTAAAAACTTAATAACTTCTACAAATATAGGGATATTCTGAAAATTAACACATCATTTTATTCAGTTTTAAGAGCTCTATCTAGCGGTATATTGAATGGCAGTTTTCAATTAGAATATTTTACAAAAAACCTACAATTTTCTCGAAAAACGCTTTGTCTCGTAACTTTGGCCCTCTGGTGGGGGCGGAAGACATTACTTTTTTAAATTTTGAACAGTTTTTGATCCATGCCATTAGCTAACTTTTGGTTGCTATTACTTTTCGAATTTCTAATTTTCGTTTTTTTTCACTGCACCCTTTTGTGTATGCTTGTTCAAATAGATTTGTGGTTATCGGTCTCAGGAACTCACGGATCAAATACCACTAAAATGCCAATAAAAATAAATAATAAACAATCAACGAGAACATAAAATTGTAGAAATTATTTTTTAGTTGTGCTTAAGTAAAATAATCGAGCCTTTCTGTTTAAAACTAAACATAGGTCCAAAAATGCGAATCAAATAGGCCTACTTATACTCGAAATGACGAAAATTATTTGTAAAAATTAAAATTTCAAAGACGTTGTGCCAGTCCTAGATATTGTTCGATCCTGCTATTTTTTGGGCTATATTACTTTTAAACCAATTGGCACGGAGTGCCGGGTTGGCGAAAGTAAACAACTGAAGTTAAAAATTTTCCATTAGAGATGCGACCACCCTACTACATAGTTTTACATGTACATACATACACATATATACACATGCAATGTCATACATACATACATACATACAATGTCATAACAGTCATACATACATACATGCATACATACATACATACATACATACATACATACATACATAGTATTACATACATACCTACATACATAAGTGCATGCATATAGAGACATAAATATATATACATACATGCATAGATAAATACATACATAGATACATGCCTAAATGCGCACACATACATACCTACACGCACAGTGCATACCGACATACATACAGAGACTTAACCATAACCATAACCATCATTTTATTGTAGCCAAACAGGTATTACACAGATGATATTACATACAAGATGATATCACATACTTGCATTATACATACATACATACATACATACATACATACATACGCACATGGTCGCATACGTAACGTGTATAGAGGGGATGATAATAATTGACGGCGTTGGTCTGTTCGGCTGCAACGTGTTCAATGCATGCGTTTCATCCTCTGTCGACCGCCGCTAGGTGGCTCAATCACAGCCGCAGTCGTTGCCCGGAAACACAGAGAGACAGAGAACGGGAGTTGTTCACAGACGACACATGCGCTCAGCCGTGTAAGTACAACCATTTATTTACTGTATGCTATTACACTCACTGCTTTTATAATACACAGTTGCGTGTTTATCACTTTATCATTGTTATTATTATTATTATTATTTTTACCCGAGGTATCAAGGATCCCTCAGGATTTAGGAAAAATTCCTATAAGGAGCAGGAAATTTGTCTGGAGGGTCAGGCCTCGTCTTCAGGGTTTGCAGGGAAAGTGCCGTTGAATGCGACCAACTTATAGCGTTGGACGCAAACAGATAGAGGCTGGGAAAGAAATGATGTCTCGCTGGAAAAGAAATGATATTATTATTATTATTATTACTATTATTATTATTATTATTATTATTATTATTATTATTATTATTATTATTATTATTATTATTATTATTATTATTATTATTATTATTATTATTATTATTATTACTATTACTATTACTATTACTATTATTGCTATTATTTATTAATTTTTTACCCGAGGTAAAGAATAATCCCTCAGGAGGCAAACGAAATTGTCCATAGACAGTAAATCTGGAACGAATGCTATTGTTATTATTAGCCTACTAGATATTGTCTAATCGTCCTAAGGCGGTTCAAGGAAATTTGAAAATGTGCTTATTCGAATGTGCGTGACATTACTAAAGACCTTGAGAGTTCGTAAATATTATGCAGAATATATTTTTGATAACTTAAAAGTATTAAAATGTAAAAGAAAAGCTAATGCATTGCGGAGTCAGAAAGGAAGAGCTTAGGTGGAGGTCGAAAGTGGGTAAATTGAAATCCAAATTGACGATTAGTGAGAATATGGAAAGAAGGCCATTAAAAATGACAAAGAATTCCTTCAATGAGAATTGCATAAAGTACCGAACGAAGTAAAGAACTGAGACGGCGATCCATTAAGTGTAAAAATATTGGAAAGTACGAATTTTAGATACGTATTTATTGTCGAAAGTTGGTCAGTTGATATCCAATTTTGCGATTAGTGAGAATGTAGCGAGAAGCGCCTTAAACATGACAAAGAATTCCTTCAGTGAGAATTGCACATTCAGTATTCACGCCACGCGAATCGGCGATTCGCTTGGCGTCATCGCTGATCAAATCGAAAATCGAAAAACAGGAAAGCTGCAGATTGCTAGAATCAGGGATTAGAATTCTTAAAAAGTAATACTTCAATTCAATGAAAAGCTTACTTGATGACAGGTAGAGAGGTTCAAGGTAACTGAAACTGGGTGATAGCCTATACTACGCAGTCGATCGAGTTGATCGATCAAGTCGATTCACTCGATTGTAACTCGGCCAAGTCGAGTGGATCCAAAAATCGTCGACTTGCAGAGTCGAGTCGATCCTTTGTTTTGACAAGTCGAGTGGATCGTTGTTTCCTCGACTCGACTCTGAAATATTTTACTTACTATTTTGCGGCTACTTCACAAAATGACAGACCTACTACATGATATAATTTTATGAATTGTATTGTATTTAGAAATTTATAAAGCGCCTCGCGCAGTAATGCTCAATCAGAGGCGTAATTCTGTGTAAACACACTACTACCGTATGAAGTTGATATAAAGTTCATATCAGTGCAAACAATGAACATCGTGGCGCTTTCTTATTACTGTAAGATCAGTTTTACGGTGAAAATGGAGCGATACAGACATGCAAATGCTCCAATGCGTCTGCTAAAATTGCAAGTATTATTCCACGAATCCATATGACACTAATGGTGTGTCATTTTGTGGCATTTCCTATCCAGAGGCAACAATGTAGGCATTTTTAGATAAAAGATAGGAAGACTAGGGCAACTACGTGAATCCTGTGCGGCAGCTGCGGCTCTCATTAATACTCAGAGTAGAGTGGACAAAAAATTTTCACACATCCGAGCAGTGCTTTTTTTCTAGAAAAAAAGGTTCCGGAACTCAACAAATTCAGAACAGTCATAGGGGCATATTTTATGCTAATATTTCTGTTTTATATATATATCAGTATCAATAAACACTGAAATCACTTACATTAAATTAAAGTATCTATATAATTTTATATAATTATTTTATTTAAAATTTAAATAAAATAAATTATTTTTTATTGGCTGAAAAAGGTACCGGAACGCCGTTCCGGACCGCTCCGGCTGAAAAAAAGCACTGCCGCGTAAGATGTCGACTCATTCAGTTCTGTTATAACGTACAGACTTTCGAACGTTTTGAGATCGTCGCCACTGACTATAGAGCTGAAATTTCCTGAAACTAAGGCACTCTTAACGCAACTTAATCGCTCCATTTTCACTGATAGAAATTAGAAAATTGAAATAAAGTAATAAAGTACAAACTTAAAACTGCTCTTTTCAACATCTTTTGATACCATAAACACCGCTTTTTCTAAACTTTCGGTTTGTTTAGCACTTTCGATTAACTAGTTATACGTTCGGCACAGGACAATTTCATAGCCCGATACTGTCAGAAGTTCAGTACTGTAAAGACTTTTTGCGCGAGAACTATTTAGACCGCTTCTACAATAGAACAAGACCTTCGCTTCGAGGCAGTTTCCAAAAAGTCAAGAAATGACCTCGAGACAGAGACCGAAACAGAAACATCAAAAATCCTATCTGGAGACGTCTCGAGACCAAGACAGTGTCTCGAGACAATCCAAGTCTCTGCATCTCTAAAAGGAGTTCCGTTATGCTGTATATATGCTTAGCCGCCTTTCGAGACACGACAGCGTCTGATAAATTCTCTGGAAGGCCACAGTCTTTGTAAGACTATGCGTCCAATTCTTCTTAACAAGACGGTAATCCATTTCAAAAGCGGTGATACACTGCGAACAAAAATTTCTTGTCTGGACAACATCGGCAAAGAGAACACGAGCCATGAGCACTGAACGCGTTTCCGGAATTTCACACTGAGTGGCTTTCTTGGCAGTTTTCAGTTTCAAGTGGATATATATATATATACATACATATACGTATATATATTTATATATTATATCCTATATAGCATCATACATAGTGCAATTCAGTGAGTGAGTGAATAAGTAAGTAAGTAAGTAATCTTTATGGAAGCGAGACAGACGTCTGCGCTTCACAACAGTGAATAATTCTCTATAATTATAAGCTACAATATTGAAAAAGCAGCTCAGTGTCAATGTCGGCGAAATAATGATGCATTATTATAAACATTTTAAAAGCCTAGTTTTGTATGCAGTTATGTAGCACGGAAATAACAGCATAAAATTTTACGTAGGGCTAATATCTACAATATTGTTGCTTCGATGCCTGAGTTTATTATCACATACTGTGGGGTAGGGAAGTTCGTGTTAACTGGCCATGTGATTTATGCATCCGAAATGGTTTTTGTAAACCATCTGGCAAATGATCTGAGTAAGGTTTGAAGAGCATTATCGCTTATTATTTGTTGTTTAAAGTGTGTTATTTGTATTGTTTCGCTGTTAACATTCATTCTTAGAGCGTACAGTTTTTGACATTAATTATATGAACCAATGCATAAATTTTGTTGTCAGACAACAATAAATGTCTTGTGATTTGTGAAGAGCAATCGTTTAACGCATTAAGGAGTTCTGGCACGAAGTGAAATCGTAAGAAGGGATTGTTTGAAGGAAAAAGAAGTTTAGTCCCCCATTACATTGTAGGTTGGAGGGGATACAACTGAATTAATAATCATCGTACAGTCGTCATAATTATCATGACGCTATTGCAGTGGTGTATAGTCGAGTCCACATAAGCCAAGTCCGAGTCGAGTCCGAGACTCCAAGTCCATCTAAGCCGAGTCCGAGTCACTAAATATCGAGTCCGAGTCACTAAATGTCGAATCCAAGTCCGAGTCCAAGTCCATCAGCATAAAAATACACTGAAACGCGCACTTGAATAGCACAGAAAAAATAGCAGCACTATTTATGCAGAAAGAATATTATTGTTGATGAAATTTATCCAAATTATACTTTAAAACACCAAATAAGATAAAGTTTTGTTCGATAATTTGGCAGCGCATGAGGACGCATGAAATTCTTTCACTGCTAAACACAGGTTCAACAGGCGCACTCATGTCAGGACCAGCTAAGGCTGTAACTGTCACCATACACGTCGTCCAGTCGTGGCGATAGAGTTGCCTGTTAATGAAAGACTATCTGTACCAATTAATTACTTGTACGAACCTGACAGCAAATCAAATCAGCCGAAGAAGGAAAACTGCTTCTGAAAGACAGAAGGGAAACTGAAGAATTATTGCATGTAGGCATTATCTAAAACAATCGTTATCCAAGTAAAATACGACAGCAGGATAAAGACACTGCGTTTAGTATCGTCACCTCACACAACCTGTGCAGCCAGACATGTATGAAACGATGTGTGAAAAAACGAAAATCGATGAAAGAAACTCATATAAAAGGAACTGAAATACAATTATTATCGTTAAAGACGTCAACGACCATTGTTGTCATGATGATGATGATGATGATGATGATGATGATGATGATGATGATGATGATGATGATGATGATGATGATGATGATGATGATGATGATGATGATGATGATGATGAGTTCTCTGCCTGAATGGCAGCTCCATTGGCTTTTACGACCATCGGGGATGGTTGTCATAAGATGTCGTTAAACTTTGGAATAACAACAATAATACAGTTGCCTGTTCTGCCCAGAAATCGTGACTCGGAAACCGGGTCAGCGAGTCAAATGCGAGTCTAGGGACTTCGATTCCGAGTCAAAGTCCGAGTCGCGACAGTCCGAGTCCGCAGAAAATCGGTCTCGAGTCGGACTAGAGTCCTTGGTCGGAATTAGACCACTGCGATATTGGCATTATCATCATCATTTTCATCATCTAAGTCATCGTGTTCCTCTTTGTCGTTGCATCATCATCATCATCATCATCATCATCATCATCATCATCATCATCATCATCATCATCATCATCATCATCATCATCATCATCATCAACATCATCATCATCATCATCATCATCATCATCATCATCATCATCATCATCATCATAACATAACATAACATAACATAACATAACATAACATATTTTATTCAGCAACCAACTTAAAATACAGGTCGTAAGTACATGAAACTGCTTTCGAGATTAGTCGGTATGCCCAGGAGACCCAAAAGGGGCCGAAGGTCCCGCAAGCCAGGGCCACCTGAGACAAACTAGTTAACAGAAAGCATTACGGCCGACTATGATAATTCACAAACTAGGCAATATATTCTTAACTATCTTAACTAAACAAATTAGAAATTAAAGAAAATTAAAGAAAACTAAGAAAAATTAGAGATTATGCACATATGATGACATAGCCCGCACAGTGCACACTCCCCTTACGGTGACCGTGCAGGTCATCCCCTCTTATGAGTGTGTTAGGTTCCTCGTTGGATGTGGGTAGAAAGTTTACGTTTAAACAGCTGGAGGGAAGGTAGTGAACCAATATCGGGAGGAATACTGTTCCATGCTCGTGGACCTGCACATTTTATTGATACTAGTCTATTATTGGTACGAGCAAACGGGATGTAATATGGCTTGAAGTTTCTCGAGCGATCATGATTATCAGTGTTAGATTGAAAATAATTCCTATAGGTTGAGGGTAATTGGTTATGAGTATATCTATACATGAATATGCCAATTTGGACCTGCCTTATCTGGTCAGGTTTTAATATCTTCAGTCTCAGGAATTCAGTTATCGTATGGGCTCCATATGGGAGTTTTGCAATAAATCTGACTGCCCGTTTTTGGAGGACAACTAGTCTAGAGAGGTTGGACTTATATGCTGATGCCCAGACTATATTACAGTAAGTTATGTATGGATGTATAAGAGTGTAGTAGAGAGTGATTCGAGTCTGCGATGGGAGGATTCTGGATATACGTGTAAGTATTCCCAGGTTTTTAGCAATTTTTATAGAGATATTAAATATGTGATCTTTCCAGGATAGGTGCTGATCCACATACACCCCAAGGAACTTAGAGGACTGAACTTGAGTAATATGGGTGCCCATAATACATAAGTTTGTATATGAGTTAGGAAGCGATTTTTTATATGATCTAAAAATAATAAAGTTAGTTTTATCTAAGTTGAGGGTTAGCTTATTCAGTTGGAACCAATCAGCTACTTTACTCAGTTCAGAGTTGGTATGATTAATTAGTGCTTCTATTGAGGAGTGAGAGTTAAAAATATTAGTATCGTCAGCAAATAATATAAAAAATAGATCAGGAGAGACATTAGGTAGGTCATTTATGTATAAAATAAATAATAAAGGACCAAGGATGGAGCCTTGAGGTACACCATATTTAATTAGTTTCAAAGGAGACTTAGTACCGTTGCAGCTCACTAATTGCATTCGATTATCAAGGTAACTTTTGAACCAGTTTAGCTGGGTGTTGCGAATTCCATAAAGAGATAATTTTTTAAGTAAAATACCATGATCAATAGTATCAAAGGCTTTGGCCAGGTCTAGGAATATACCTATGGAGAATTCATTTTTATCCATTGCAGCAGAAATTTTGTCTTGCATACTTAGAAGTGGCATGAATGTTGAATGGCCTGATTGGAATCCATGTTGGGAGGTAAAGAGAATATCGAATTTGGTTATATAATTATTAAGTCTTACGTGCATGGCCTTTTCAAAAAATTTTGAGAAGAAAGGAAGGACAGATATGGGTCGGTAGTTAGAAGCCTCATCTCTTGGTCCTTTTTTAAAGATTGGTACCACCTTTGCTATTTTTAGGGCTTGAGGAAATAGGCCAGTTTTAAAAGAGCAGTTAATAATTTCAGTTAGTGGTTGTATTATATTAGGAAGGCTTGTTAAGGCTATAGTTGGATCAATGTCATCAACTCCTTTTGCATGGGAAGGATGGATTGTATAACTTAATTGCATTAATTCATCATTAGTTATTTCAGTAAGGCCAAAGGAGTCTACTTTCGAGGGAGGCATATATTTTTCAATGTTAGAAGTTGAGTTTGGGATATTTATTGCTAGGGAATGGGCAATATTAGTAAAGTAGTTATTGAATTCGGTCGCAATTTTTATTGGGTCTGTGGAGGCAAGACCATTTATCTTTAATGATTTAATATCCCTATCTTCCTCATTGGATTTACCAATTAAATGTTTCAAGATTTTCCAAGTTTCATCATCATCATCATCATCATCATCATCATCATCATCATCATCATCATCATCATCATCATCATCATCATCATCATCATTATCTTCATCATCATCGTTGTCGTCGTCGTCGTCATCATTATCTTCCTCCTCTTCTTCTTCTTCGTCGTTTTCTTCATAATCGTCAACAGCACAAAAAAAATCGTTGTCGTCGTTATAATTAATTGAGTGTCATCGCCTGAAACAGTGCGATTGTGAATTAGCGAATGACTTGGAATGAAGACACAATGGATGAACGAACAGCTTCATTTAAATAATTAGACGTCGATTTCTGTTAATATTTATAGGTCTATTATATCATTATCTCTGCTAAAATAACCTCTAAAAGATGGTGGTGGTAGTAGCGACAGGGTGGTGGTGTGATGGTGCAGGTGGTGGTAGTGGTGGTGGTGGTGAAGAGGTGATTGTGGTGCTACTGACGAGAACTGATGGGGTGGAGGAGGTGGATGCGGAGATGTGATGGTGGTAGTGGGGACGGGAAGATGCACTATGTGGGCGGAAGTATTGATGGAGCATGTGGATGCGGTAATGGTGGTAGATGTGCAGGTTTAGCTGGATGGAACGTCTGGAACCGTATTAGATTGAAGACAACACTGCTCAATTTCTGACGTTCCTCGTCGCCTAATGTACGTCGAAAGTGCGTTTTTGTCCACCGATGATTTACGCTTTGAGTTGCGACCAGACTTCAGAGGCTGCCTCGATCTTCCCCACTGCTGCTGCTGCTGCTGCTGCTGCTGTTGGACTCTGGGGAGGAGGAATTAAAGGATGTTAGATGGATGGAGTGACAAGACGAACGTATTTAGGGGATGCTTTTGCGAGAGAATGCAATATCGGTCATCTCATGAGGGTGGTTGTTAGTGGAAACCTGACACACGAGACGACATGTCTCTGATTGATACCGCTGTCATAATGCGTGAACGCTTGTCGTAACTCTCACCGGACAGGCATCTTCGGATTGATTGCAACTTCAGCCGCTGGAGGCGCTTCAGCGTAGTCCTCCTTCGTTCTCCCATGACACACTTAAAAGCAGATCCAGGATGTTGCATACACGGTTCGGTTTTGTGGTCATTTGAGCGCCTGCGTAGAGTAATAGGTTTGCGACTGCTTAGAGAAAGCTATTAACACGTACATGTAGATGTTGGCGTCTGAAATTATGTGCCGTTGCTCATGAGGAAACGGGAAACGTGAGAACAACGGTAAGTTGTGGTTGTGCAACCTATTTAATATGTCTAAGACGGTAACTAGTAGGCTCCATGATGTTTTGCCCCAATTCTATTCGAGCCACTGTGCATCACCAGCTGCCTTGCCTCTTGTCTTCTCCCTCCGTTATGCCCTCAATGACGTATCTCAAGAGTGATTTCCCCTCTCAGGACATGACATGACCCATCCATTTCCTTTATTGCCGCCTTATTGCAGACCTACATGTATTTATCGTCCCCAACCCTTTTCAACACTTCATGTTTTGTAATGTGCTCCATACAATAATGTTTGAATCCGAATCATTGTCTCAAATTACATATAATAACCTTTCGGAGCGGAGCAAACTTACTTTAAAGATTGCTCACATTTTGCCTAAGCTACATGTACTTCAAAATAACGCAGTTAATTATTATGGTTTGCGGCGAAACGCCCCTAGCAAAATCTCTGACAGTCAATCATCGCATTGCCCTTCACTCAAATAATTGGGGTCTTGCCTCGTCTCTCTTCTCTTACATTTGTCACCTGAAAGGGCATTTCACCGTGTAATTGATATACACTGACTATTTTGCGGACGACATAAAAATTTCCTCCGAAAGATCTTTGCAAGAAAAAGCGCGAATTCTAAGCGAATTCTACATGGTCGGAAACGAAAGTGCAGGATACGTACGTGCGTGAAAGTAAAGCCTAAAGGTGACACAGGCAAAAACGCTGGTTTCCACGAGGGAAAGTATTAAAAAATCCTCAAGGTATGAAACTAACTCGAATCAAACAGAATTGAATTATATGGGAAGCCATCTACGTATACGGCATAAACACAATAAATGGAAGAATTGCAGACAAAAGAACTGACGGCAGGTTTTGCAGTAGACCTAGCGTGTATAGGTTATAACTCTTTAGAATGGTCACAAAGCACCGTAGGACAAGAACGAAAACCAACATCACTAATGCAGTAACATGGCTTTCGTCGAGACAACAGAGTTGATTTCTATAGCGCCGTATTAATAGCGCTCAAAAATCAACCGATGGTTGCCTCATGGAGAAACTTCAGTGATGTAAGCCGTGTATATAATCGTAATCGTAATCGATAGGCAAAGTCAGACTTCCACAGTTTCCATATCCTAACACTGGATATATTGATTCACAGTGCGTTTGTCAGGCGCTGAGGCGCTCATTAAAGAATAATAATAATAATTATTATTATTATTATTTTTTATAATAATAATAATAATAATAATTAATTATTATTATTATTATTATTATTATTATTATTATTATTATTATTATTATTATTATTATTATTATTATTATTATTATTATTATTATTATTATTATTAATTCACTTGTGCATTTCTCCGCTGATTAGTTGTTTCGTAAAAGTGGTTTTCAGTTCCTTGCAAGATTATGTAAACTTTGACCTTTATGAGAAAAAGGTTACATGATCTTAGGAAGAATACGATGACGAAAAAGCAGGAGGAGGAGGAAGAGGAGGAAGAAGAGGAGGAAGAGCAGGAGGAAGAGGAGGAGGAAGAAGAGGAAGAAGAGGAGAGAGAGAGGAGGAGGAAGAGGAGGAGGAAGAGGAGGAAGAGGAGGAAGAAGAGGAAGAAGAAGAGGAGGAAGAAGAGGAAGAAGAGGAAGAAGAGGAGGAAGAAGAGGAGGAGGAAGAGGAGGAGGAAGAGGAGGAAGAGGAGGAAGAAGAGGAGGAAGAGGAGGAAGAGGAGGAAGAAGAGGAGGAGGAAGAAGAAGGGGAGGAAGAGGAGGAAGAAGAGGAGGAGGAAGAGGATGAGGAAGAGGAGGAAGAAGAGGACTGCAAGAGGAAGAGAAGGAAGAGTAGAAGAACAGCAGTTCCTTAAACCTAACTCCGAGCGGCAGGCCTTGGTACGAAGTGTTAGCGATATATGAGTAGGTCTCTTCAAGAGGCGCTTTATAAATTCTCGGAATGAATAATGACGGTGGGTGGTCAGTCCTTTCCTTCGCTCGCTCTCACGACAGACAGTGTATATTACCGTCAGTCTACTCGTTATAACAGCTTATAATAGTTCGCTGGTGGCAAAAGGTAGCGCACTTATAGAGTCAACTAAAGGCCCAGAAATGATGATGCCGTTCCTGCAGCGCTGGCGACAATAAAAACGACGACGATGATCATCATCATATGTGCCAATGATGATGATGTTGATGACGACCATGACAACGACGACGACGATAATGATGAGGATGGCGACTACGATGATGAACTATAACATCATTACATCTGAATAATTATGGCTGCGTCTTTCCAGGTCATTGATCCCACATGCAACTTTGATCAGCTCTATGTCAGGTCTCTCTCGTCGTTTGCCTGATCGGATTGCGAACTCTCAGCAGTTATCTATCTATAGAGAGCGGCTCAATGTACACAGCTGGTAATAAACAAGCTTAAATAAATAATACGCAATTTATATTGGTAATTGTGTGTGGACAATTAACGAGGAGATGCTGGAAGGGACCGAGGAAGAAAGATCTATGATGGATATTAAAACGGGGGGGGGGGGAGGGGCGAAGAAATGGATTGGTCATGTCCTGAGCGGGAACTTAGTTTCGAGAAACGTCATAAAACAACAGACAAAACGCTGTCGGACTGAATGTAGGATTGTAGGTGAACAATAACAGTTGACCGTATGAGACCCGCCTCTTCGGTGCTGTTCGTGCAGATCCAGGCCATGTTCTACATGACCTACTGCCCCCAATTAAAACTGTAGTATATGCTCCACGTCCACGTAAACATGACAGAATTCTACCTGTTGCAGACAGTCTGGCACGCAAAACTTTTATTATTAGGATGATTTATTCGTGATTATAAACTTCATAATGTACACCAAAGTGCGGTTAGCAATTGGATCAATAAAGGATATACTTACTTACTTACTTACCTACTTACTTACTTATGGATCAATTAGTACATGTTTTATATAATTATTAACTCCGCCACCGGACGTCCGTACTTTGCACATCCGTGCTTAGTGCCAGCTGGTGCCAGTCCCAAGCCTGGATGAAGGAGGAGGGCGACGCTAATGGTCTATGTTACTGTATACACAGTGTCGTTAAACAGGAATAACATTCTTGGGATAAAGTTCATCGAGTCTTTATCGGGGAGGGTGAAATTGTGTGCCCTTTGTCGGAAGTTATATGATGGTTCTCGTTGCATTGAGCAGAGGGCACGGAGAACATGAAGCTCATTGTTCTGGACAGCTCTGAACAGGGCGTCGTCTGCAGAATGGAAGGAAGGAAGACAATAGTAAGAACCAGACAATGAATGAATGAATGAGTTTGCACCAGTCAAAAAATTTATTATGAACTTTTTCTCATCGCAGCTTTTTGCAGTTTACCGAGCCATTCTTAACACGCCAACTTTCATTTCCAGCAGGCTTCCCAGGTTTTTTTTAGCCCGTCCGGAAAAATTGTCACCAAATATTTTTTACCTTTAGTGTCGAGCCATGCGCTGGACCGGATGATGATGATGGAGGCTTAAGGAAGAGGCTCAGAATCGAGAGGAGTGGCGTCTTCTGAACCTTGAACCTGCCTCAGGGCAGAGAACCTGAAGAAGAAGAATATTATGTTGACAATTATGCAGATTACAATGTTCTTTAAAATTAATTCATTGTAAAAGATCTAAAGCGAGTAAAGACATTGAGACGAGCCATGGCTCCCACTCGAAACGTGGGCGTGAGAGATATTTTTGGCCACCACATTTGACACTAAAGGTTAAAAATATTTAGTGACAATTTTTCCGGACGGGCTAAAAAAAACTGGGAAGACTGCTGGAAATGAAAGTTTTCGCGCGTTAAGAATGGCTCGGTAAACTGCAAAAAGCTGCGGTGAGAAAAAAGTTCATAAGAAATTTTTTGACTGGTGCAAACTCATTCATTCATTCATTCATTCATTCATTCATTCATTCATTCATTCATTCGTTCATTCATTCATTCATTCATTCATTCATTCATTCATTCAGAGTGCTTCTGCAGCCTCTGGGAAAGAAAGCTGTTACGATTGTCAGTGAAAGGTGTCAAGAAGGGTCGGTCCAGTCTCAACACCTAGAAAGGTCGTCAGAATTTTCCTCATTTGGTTCCCTTCTGGTTCTAACCCGTCAATGCCCCATCGGGAACACCATATACCGTTGCCTTTTGACGAGAGGCGCTAAATAATTCAGGAATTTTTGAGTAGATATTAGCATCTGAAGAAGCAGTATAACAGTATTTAGAAAAAGCGGCCACAAGTAGGCTAACGTAATAATTTGGAAAAGCCAATCATTTTTTTATTGATCCAGTTAAAAAATGACAAGTGTTTAACATAAAATTACGACAGAACTTAAAGTAATGAACAAAAGTAACACAATATAAACAGGTAGGCCTATAGTAAGAAATCTAGAACAACAGGCACACCTAGAAGGGAGGGAGCTCCCGCTGCCACTACGAGAAATCGATTCTTTGACCTTGAAAATGTGTATTGTATAGGCCTGCGCGATTTAGAAAGGCCATATGCATGCAGGCCTTCGTAATTGTTTTTCCAATTCGATGTCTGGACTCAATCGCAAGTCGGTTCTCCATGGATAAAGCTTCCATTGTTAATAAAAAAATTTCTCTAGCGCAATTATCTGCTTCGTCTATTCCTTTCTTCGGAAAATCAAATATTGGAATGAGCTGTCCAGTCTGAGTGACGAGTAGCGCTATAGCGATCCATTTTGATCGGGTGTCAGACAGGAAATGGATTTCAGGCGTCCGTCGTTTCCAGGTTGCCTGGAGCTGTGACCAGATGGTGTCTTTTGACAAGAAAAGCCAGGAGAAATACATGTACGCCTGAATATTTCTCGAATAGATCATGAAACTATATTGCACTATAAACGCAACGGGGAGAGCAATAGCGTAATTATGGCCCTGCAGGGACAGCACATGCAGAGGGTTGGATGACTGTCTGAGTAAACAGGGCCAGCCTAGAGTCTGATACGAAGAAAGTCCAGAGGGACCATTTGAGGATTCGATGGCGATCCGAAATTAATGACTCGCTGAAGGCAATTGTATCAAACCTGGGTGTGGGCATTTGCTGAGAAAATCACGTTTGAATGTGTAGGCTACCTATTATGGGTTTACTTCTTCAGAAATTGATTTTGTTTTTGTTTTTACTGGGTCAAACTATTGGGTACAGTAACTCCTGGGGCACCTAAATTTATTACTGTTAAGTTAAGCTTATTTTCATGACGGGTGTGCGCGATAATCGAGTGGCTAGCGTGTTGGACTGTCAAACGAGAGGTCGGAGGTTCAAATCCCCACCAGAGCAGAAATTATTTTAGATTTCTGCTCCTTTTGCACTCCCTAGCCAACTCAGCTACAATGAGTACATTGACTGTACACTGTCAGTTGAAAGATGAGACGGCGAGGGAGAGGACTGGCCACCTGTCCTCATATGCCGGGGCTAAGAAAATGAAGTCGCTAACACGTTATACCCATGGCAGCCCCAAGGCTAACTAAGGACTGCACTTCCTCTTCTTCTGTTAACACGGCATGCATAACATAAGTGAAAAACTCGTCAGCAGTGCTCCTGGGAGGGAGGCCCCACGGTCAAACAAACATACTTCACGCCCTCGCGGAAGGAAGGTGACAGACTGATTAGCTCATTTCTGATTTTAAAGGGAAGACTATTCCAGGATACAGCGTTGTTTTTGTTTCTCAAAGTGTCGTTGGTGTTACAGTTGGCGAACGTCGTATTGATATTGATGTCATTGCCTAAGGCTTTGCCTTAACATTTCAACCGACAAAATACTGGTGTTGGTGGTTTCTGTGACATTGCTAATGGTTTTATTTTTATGAAACCTGAGTTGGTGGATATGATGATGGTGGCATCGTCTCCTGCGATGGTGGTAGTGGTAGCGGTGGTGGTGATGGTGGTTGTGGCGGTGGTAGTGGCGGTGAGCAGATGAAGCGAATAGGGCCTACTGGGTTGATGGCCTATAGGCTTAGGCAGACAAGACAAGACGTATACGGAGTGTCAAAAACAGGCAGACAAGATAAGACACATGGGCTAAGTTTACTGCCGCTGGGTCTCGGCTCCTTTTGTCAAAACAAAATGTATCCGTCCACAGGGAAGGAAGTTCTAAGACGATGTCAGTTCCAAGATACAAACAACCTGGAGAGTATATTAAATTTACGCTGGCGTTTCAAGGGTCGCCGTCGTCACAGCAACCACGGTGTTCTTTGTCGTGTCGTGGAACCCTCTAGTCAGCCTGATAAGTATCACTTTCTGCAATTCCTTACAGAGTAGTAATCTCAGACACCGACATAGACTGTGGAAAACACTCGTGTACGGGCAGAACGACACCCAACAGGAAGGGTAAAATCCCCGGAAGGACACGGATGAAATTACAGGACTCCGTTGGCTGATTATAACATGGGAGGGGGAAAGCGCCTGGCTGTCGTCAGGACGATGAAGAGAGTTGACAGTAGCTGTGATTCCTTTTAGGATGTCTCTGTCTTATCATGTATCCGTCTTTGTTACGTAGACTTCTGTCCTCTCCTCTTTGTCTTGCTCTGATCTCGTCTGATCGTGTCTCTGTCTCTCTGTCTCTTTGTCTCTTTGTCTCTCTGTCTGACTTTCTAGCTCTATCCCTGTCTCTCAGTCTGTCTGCATGTCTGTCTCTGACTGTCTAGCTCTCTCTCTCTCTCTCTCTCTCTCTGTCTGCCTGTCTGTCTGTCTCTCTCTCTCTCTCTCATCCCAGCTATGTTCAAGAAGTAATCGTAAACTTCAATTTTTTAAAGCGCTACTCTAGAGCACAAAGCACCAGCTTATTTACGAACGCTGCGTCGTATCAGAGAGGTTGTTCAGAGATCGATGTCCAGTGGAGATCTGAGTCCGATTGCCAGGGAGACAGACAGAGAAGGAAGAGCAGCTGCTATAGATGGGTTTGGCAGTATTATAGATGTAGATGTTGTGGACGAGGTTTGCTACCAAGGCCAACACTCTTCAGTCGTCATCAACAGAAAACAGCACTGGCATCAAACACTGTTTTCATCATCATCATCATCATCATCATCATCATCATCATCATCATCATCATCATCATCATCATAATCATCATCATCATCATCATCATCATCATCATCATCATCATAATCATCACCTTCATCATCGTCGTCGTCGTCGTCATCATCATCATCATCATGACACTCGTCGTAGTTGCCGTAATCATTTTCAAGGCAGCGATGAGGATCGAAAGTAAAGAAATATCAACAGACAGAGAACCAGAAGCAGAGTGAGACAAAGAAAAACGCAGAAAATTAATTTAGTGACAGAGACAGACAGACGGATGGGAGAAGAGAGGGAAGGGCAGGAGATGGAGATGGAGATGAATGGTGGAGATGGAGCTGCTTAAGGCAATCATCACTCGTGTTCAGTGAACCGTGAATTCATGGATGAAAGACTGCGAGTCACTATAGCGTCCGAACTCATCACGAATCGTCGGCTATATCCACAGAGGCTGCGAGAGGCCACTAATATCCACTTATATCCACTTATATATATATATATATATATATATATATATATATATATATATATATATATATATATATGAGCGTAAATAATGAATATATATAGGTGCACTAGATGGTGAACTTATAGGAATATTTATTATATACATTGCATGTTTCTATTATAAATGAATGGATGGGGACTGAAGAGTGAGGAGTTTCTGTCTATAAATCTCAGCACCTCCGTAAATCTATTTTCCATCGACACATCTGCAGATCGCATGAACGCACACACACCCAGTGCACTAACGCTCAGACAGGCACAGACGGAAACAGACTCATACAGAGACACACAGACATATACACAGACAGGCACACAGGCAGACACAAATAGACACGTGCGCACACACACAGACATACACACTGGCAGGCACAGGCAAACAGACACACAGAAAAACACACACAGAGACAGACACCCACACACAGACACACATACATACAGACACACACGCACAGACAGACACAGACAGGCAGACAGACACACTGTCAGGCACAGGAGGCAGACAGACTCTCAAACACACAGACAGACACACACAGAGACCGACACACACACATACATACAGACGCACACGCACATACAGAAATAGACAGACACACACTGTCAGGCACAGGCAGACAGACACACGGACAGACACACACAGTAAGCCACACACAGACAGACGGACGAGGAACAAAGCAGAATCTGTGAGGTGAAAGCGAAAGTAAGAACAGAACAGACTGAGGGATCCATTCAGAATAGACAGGTAGACTAACTGGAATCTATGTGGTTCAGATTTATCTTCATTAGCAAACTCATCTGCAAGAAATTAGACCGACAAAACACTCTTAAAATATTCATATAGGCCCTATGCATAATTTTATTTATATAAGAAGCAAATAATATAAATACATGCACATAATATACATATATACTACATTTTTATAGGTCTGTAGGCCTATGTGCAGATATATTCACACGACTCAGTATATATATATATATATATATTGTATATTGTATATACTATGTACATTGTACAAATATACATACATTTGACATGAACATCGATCACATCTGTTACGTCCCGTTTTTATGGCTATTTCTGACATTTCTCTCAATTTAACATCTATTGTACCAGATCGCATGATAGCTTCTGTGGCACATTGACACAGCGACACGAAAATGCATTGATTCTTCAATATGGAATGCATTATACCTCTGAAAATTTGAAATTGGCTAATTTGAATTCAGTTACAGAAACAGCTCATTGAGTTGTGATTGTTTAGGATTTCTTAATTAATAATTAGTAGGCCTACTGTTGAAGAACGTGTTTTTGTTTGTCGGTTTGAATCTTGTAGGGCAGCTTCTGAATAAGACCATAAATTATTTTCTTTTTCATTGTTTAAGATTTTTCTCTAATAAAAGATAACTGAACATTTTTTGAAGTTATCAGGCGCCATCTGTATGGTTTGTTTATTGCTGGGCCTGAGCGGGGCCTGAGCGGGACTGGTCTCTCCTGGGTCCAATGGTCCCTTCTGGGTCCAATGGTCTCTCCTGGGTCCAATGGTCCCTTCTGGGTCCAATGGTCTCTCCTGGGTCCAATGGTCCCTTCTGGGTTCAATGGTCCCTTCTGGGTCCAATGGTCCCTTCTGGGTTCAATGGTCCCTTCTGGGTCCAATGGTCCCTTCTGGGTCCAATGGTACCTTTTGGATCAAATGGTCTCTCCTGGGTCCAATGGTCCCTTCTGGGTCCAATGGTCCCTTCTGGGTCCAATGGTCTCTCCTGGGTCCAATGGTCCCTTCTGGGTCCAATGGTCTCTCCTGGGTCCAATGGTCCCTTCTGGGTCCAATGGTCCCTTCTGGGTCCAATGGTCCCTTCTGGGTTCAATGGTCCCTTCTGGGTCCAATGGTCCCTTCTGGGTCCAATGGTACCTTTTGGATCAAATGGTCTCTCCTGGGTCCAATGGTCCCTTCTGGGTCCAATGGTCCCTTCTGGGTCCAATGGTCTCTCCTGGGTCCAATGGTCCCTTCTGGGTCCAATGGTCTCTCCTGGGTCCAATGGTCCCTTCTGGGTCCAATGGTCCCTTCTGGGTCCAATGGTCCCTTCTGGGTTCAATGGTCCCTTCTGGGTCCAATGGTCCCTTCTGGGTCCAATGGTACCTTTTGGATCAAATGGTCTCTCCTGGGTCCAATGGTCCCTTCTGGGTCCAATGGTCCCTTCTGGGTCCAATGGTCTCTCCTGGGTCCAATGGTCCCTTCTGGGTCCAATGGTCCCTTCTGGGTCCAATGGTCTCTCCTGGGTCCAATGGTCCCTTCTGGGTCCAATGGTCTCTCCTGGGTCCAATGGTCCCTTCTGGGTCCAATGGTCTCTCCTGGGTCCAATGGTCCCTTCTGGGTCCAATGGTCCCTTCTGGGTCCAATGGTCTCTCCTGGGTCCAATGGTCCCTTCTGGGTCCAATGGTCCCTTCTGGGTCCAATGGTCTCTCCTGGGTCCAATGGTCCCTTCTGGGTTCAATGGTCCCTTCTGGGTCCAATGGTCCCTTCTGGGTCCAATGGTCCCTTCTGGGTCCAATGGTCTCTCCTGGGTCCAATGGTCCCTTCTGGGTTCAATGGTCCCTTCTGGGTCCAATGGTCTCTCCTGGGTCCAATGGTCCCTTCTGGGTCCAATGGTCCCTTCTGGGTCCAATGGTCCCTTCTGGGTCCAATGGTCCCTTCTGGGTCCAATGGTCCCTTCTGGGTTCAATGGTCCCTTCTGGGTCCAATGGTCCCTTCTGGGTCCAATGGTACCTTTTGGATCAAATGGTCCCTTCTGGATCCAATGGTCCCTTCTGGGCCCACCGTTTGTACCCCAATATCTGTTCGTTCAATCTATGTTGTGTGTAGTTTGTAACTGGTTAGAATCAATAAACGAAGCTTTGAATGAATGAAGGAATAAATTCATATTATATATGTGTGCGTGCGTGCACAGGTTTGCGTGTGTGTAGATGTATAATTGTATATATATATATATATATATGTGTGTGTGTGTGTGTGTGTGCGTGTACGTGTGCGTGCGTGTTAGTGTGCGTGTATGTGTGTGTGTGTGTGTAGAGAGAGAGAGAGAGAGAGAGAGAGAGAGAGAGAGAGAGAGAGAGAGAGAGAGAGAGAGAGAGAGAGAGAGGAGAGAGAGAGAGAGAGAGAGAGAGAGAGAAAGAGAGAGAGAGAGAGAGAGAGAGAGAGAGAGAGAGAGAGAGAGAGAGAGAGAGAGAGAGAGAGAGAGAGAGAGAGAGAGAGAGAGAGAGAGAGAGAGAGAGAGAGAGAGAGAGAGTCAATTGTGCATCGTAGTCGTCAACAAGTTAATCCTCGTCTATTGGCCTTTGGCGACAAATGAAGTGATCACGGAATCCGCACTGTTTTTCCACAATCATCTTCGCCATCAGAGTCAGAGCCAACAGCTGCCATGGGCTTATTTAGGGGGTTACAACGGATTCAAACCTCCAAAAATAAATGCATTACTTTTATTAAAAACTAAAAATGTAGAAAAACACGACCATAATTATATTCAATGGAAAATCCGTGAAAACTAAACCGCTCCGAAATTGTTTTCTGGCTACGTACCTGGTAGACGCAGTATAGCAAAGTAATTCCATCTGCACTTAGGGCATGCGTTTGGCACGCCCTCTGCCGATTAATACTAATCTCATCTAACGACTTCTATAGCGCCGTCATCTACGGGAAACTGTTGCTGGGCACCGTGACTTGAATATCGGTCGAAGGGATTGGCGCTCAATCTGCTGGACAAGTGGAACTATATTGCGGCAGACAAATGGAGAAAGACAAAGGAGGATAAAGCAACGTAAGGCGAGGCAATTACGACATGGCAAGACGAGGCAAGACGAGGCAAGACGAGGCATGATGATAGACATGACGGGAAGAACTGCAGATCGGTTTAACGAGGAAAGGGTGGAGGTGTACGCTAACGACAGGGCGAGGCAATCAGCAAGACAAGAAGACGACGACACAATTCAATTGAGGACGACAGACCCGGGGCGAAACGATATTATTATCCTGGAAAGAGCAGGTAATTTTCAGTTTCTGTCTCAGAACGAATGGCTGGAGGGTTACGATCAGTTTCATGGAGGGCAAATATCAGGGCAGTTTATACGGCGCCTGGGATTTTGGTGAGGGGTGCGTAAATCTTGGAGTGCCAAAGAATTGAGCCAGTGACGGTTTCAGTCGTTTACAAATGGACAAGTAACATGTGGCCCATTCCATTATGGGAATGTCTCAGAACGTCAGTAAACAGAAATTAGTTTCCCAACTTCTTGGTGTTCCTAAATCCAAAACAATACAATGCAACTGGAATTTGTTAATGACATGCATGCAGAACCTTAGGGCACAATTGAAGGTGATCAACAAGAATGATTAGCCTAAAATATCGAATATACGTATAGTCGTATTTTACCTAATCGTACAACTGTCAAAGACGGGTGAGAATAGTTCCACACGCAGCAGTGAAAGACGTCAGACATTAAGACAACAAGTAAAGAAGCACTTATGAAAATATTCATATATCCACTGTGGCAGTATTAGAGTTAGAAAAGATTTAGTGGCAGTGTTAGATCTAGAAAACATTTAGTGGCAGTGTTAGATCTAGAAAACCTTTCCACTTGCATATCCACCGAAGCCTCACTTCTGCTTTCTCTTGTCCGTCGGATTTCGACCTGGCTTCTTTGGTTTATGGTTTTTACAGCAATTTCACTTGTAGGGACCAACGATTGATGTCAGAGGCATTATTTATACCGGTGTAATAAAAGTCATTAGATTAGATTAGATTAGATTATTAGATTAGATTGCAGCAGGATAGCAACAGCCGAATCGAACTTGTGCTTTCATCAATAAACAAGTGTATAGCGAGCGTATACCGTTCCAATTGTGATCATTTTTTTTGTAAAACCCGTTGAATATAAATATAAATATGAATAGCTCTACAAATTATCGGATGTTTTGTTTCTGTGTATAGTAATCCAATGGAGCTGTTGTCTTCATCATCGTCGTCGTCTGGGAGTGGCAACTCGGGTTCCCTGATGACGTTACTGGAGAACATAACAGCGCTGCTGCTGATGGTTAAGGACCTCGGCGACGCAGACAGAGCCTACGTCTACCAAATGATGAACGCCTCTCGACGGATGGACCTCATCTGCAGCCTCAGCAGACACTCCGTCTACCCGCCGAGCTTCCAGAGCGTCGTCTCGGTCCACTGCACCGACGACCAGTCGACCGTCGTGCCCTCTCCCTCACCGGGATTAGAGCGGCAGGTCCTCGTCTACGCCGCCCCGGTCCTGCTCCTGACGGGCACCGTCGGCAACGCCCTGTCGTTCGCCGTACTCGCCAAGACCGGCGTCCGCCTCGTCTCCACCTACTGCTACCTGGTGGCCCTCTCGATCGCGGACACCCTCGTACTCCTCGTCGGTCTCCTTCCCATCTGGATCGATGCGCTGACCGGATGCTACGTTCGCGAACTGACCGACTGGACGTGTAAACTGACCTCCGTCGTCGGACTGACCGTCAGCGACTACTCCGTCTGGTTGATAGTCGCCTTGACGGCCGATCGTTACGTGGCCGTGTGTCGTCCGCTGCGCGCCCTGACGCTCTGCCGCGCGGGGAAGGCCTTTCGCCTGATCGTCGGGCTCTTCGTTCTCCTTCTCGCCGTCAATCTACACAGTCTGTGGACGACGGAGATCCACACGTTCAACGACACGAATCGCTGTGAACCGGCGACAGGCTACGAATCGTTCGCCCTGGGTGTATGGCCTTGGCTGGACGCCAGTGTCTACTGTTTCCTCCCCTTCTCTGTCATCCTCGTCTTAAACGCTCTCATCGTCAGGGCCGTCGTCAGGGCAGGGGCCCGGCGACACGCACTCGGGCGTAGCCGGCCGCCACCCGTCGATGAACGCCGACGATCCGAGTCCGTCGCTTCGTCAGGCGTGGAAACCAGCGCACGACTGACGTTCATGTTGCTCATGATCTCCATGACCTTCCTACTGACCACTCTCCCGATGAACGTCATTCTCATTGTAACGACCTTTCGCAAAGCAACGGCCAAGGACCAGCAGGAAGCGACCAAGTTCCGGTTGGCTCGAACGATTGCCGAGCTTCTTATGTACGCTAATCACTCGATGAACTTCTTCCTGTACTGCGCCGCTGGGAGGAAGTTTCGATCGCAACTACTGAAGATCGTCTGCCCAGAAAGTCAGAATCCGTACAAGATGGACGCAACAACCATCCGGAA
The DNA here is from genome assembly GCA_020284085.1 of Aporrectodea caliginosa. Taxonomy (NCBI): domain Eukaryota; kingdom Metazoa; phylum Annelida; class Clitellata; order Crassiclitellata; family Lumbricidae; genus Aporrectodea; species Aporrectodea caliginosa. Next base: position 28,209 of record JACEVL010001055.1, read on the forward strand.
CGGAGAGTCCACTCACCCGGAACGAGTCCGCATCCTACTCGCGGAGCTGAAGGGAGGCAAGCCGCGCAGCGCACTGACCACGATCCGACAAGATAATCCATCTGGAACGGTCTTGTACATTTCGGATTAGAATGAAACCAGTTGCTACCTTACGAACAGTCTTATTTCGGATCACTGTCACAAACAGAATCGGATAATCCATTCCTGACGTGTGGAATTGTCACGAATTGTTGATGCCAACATCCATCTAACCAGAGTCGAACTGGGGTCATTTTGGGGCCCTTGACATTATCAATCATGCAAGGGCCCCAGGCCCAACCTGGCCCATAAATGCAGCACCAGATAAATTAATCTGTTTTAGGCATATCCTGCACATAAAAATATTAATAACAATAACAATATTAATAATAATGACAGGCCTCAAAACGTTGCTGTTACTGTTTTTGAGTTTTATTTAATGTACTACTCAATTGAATTGAACCTCCTGAATGAATTGTGGCGACATCATTGTCAATAGTATTTTTAATGATGGCTTTGGGAGTTTTCATGTTTACATTATTACACAAATGTTGTGTATTGACGTAGGCCTATAGTTTTAAATCCCTTTCTGCTCTAGAGACCACGCGCGCTAAAAAAAGAGGGGCCCATGTGCCATGGCACACGGGCTCAATGGCCACTACAATCTAAATGTTGAGAATAATCCTGAACGATTCGATGAGCTTAACCTGAAATGCTGTGCTCCTTTGCCGTCTCATATCAATGATCGTGAAAATGTAAATGTTTTTCCACATCAATCGTATGACCTCGACCTTGCTCATTTCTCAATGAACTGATAAGGTGATGTGCTTCACCACCTCTTATTCCACCTCCTCCTCCACGTCTTCATCCATCTCTTCCTCCACCTCCTACACTTTCTCCTCTACTTCTCCCTCCACCTCCTCCACCTCTTCCTCCACTTCATCCTCCACCTCTTCCTCCACCTCCTTCTCCACTTCTTTTTCCACCTCTTCCACCTCTTCCTCCACTCCTCCTGCACCTCTTCCTTCATCTACTTCTTCAGTCTCCTTCTCCACCTTTTCCTCCACCTCTTCCTCTTCCTCCTCCTCCTCCTCTACCTCTTTCTCCACCTATTCCTCCACCTCTTTCTCCACCTCTTCCTTCACCTCTTACTCTACCTCTTCCTTCTTTCGCCTCCATCTCCTCCTCCACCTCCTCCTCCACCTCCTCCTCCACCTCTTTCTCCACCTCTTCCTCCACTCCTCCTCCACCTCTTCCTTCACCTCCTTCTCTACCTCTTCCACCACCTTCTCCTGCACCTCCTCCTGCACCTCCTTCTCCAACCTCTTTCTCCACCTCGTCCTCCACCTCTTCCACTACCTCTTCCCCACCTCCTCCTCCTCTTCCTCCACCACCTCATCCACCTCTTCCTCCACCTCTTCCTCCACCTCTTTCTCCACTTCTTTGTCCACCTCTTCCACCTCTTCCTCCACTCCTCCTGCACCTCTTTCTTCATCTCCTTCTCCAGTCTCCTTCTCCACCTTTTCCTCTCCCTCTTCCTCTTCCTCTACCTCTTTCTCCACCTATTCCTCCACCTCTTTCTCCACCTCTTCCTTCACCTCTTACTCTACCTCCTTCTCTACCTCTTCCTGCGCCTCCTTCTCTACCTCTTCCACCTCCTTCTCCAACCTCCTTCTCCGCCTTTTCCTCTACCTCTTCCTCTTCCTCCACCTCTTCCTCCTCCTCTTCCTCTTCCTCCACCTCTTCCTCCACCTCCTGCTCTACTTCTTCCCCACCTTCTCCTCTTCCTCCACCTCCTCCTCCACCTCTTTCTCCATTTCTTCCTCCACCTCCTCCACGGTCCACCTCTTCCTCCACCTCCAACCATCTTGATAAATATGCTGACGACACGTACCTAATAGTGGGATCCTGAAACATTGGTACAGCAGCCAAAGAATACGACCACGCTTCGGCCTGGGCAAAAATCAACAATCTCAGTCTCAATCCATTCAAGACTCGAAAGATAATTTTCGCCAGCGCGGTCTAAAAGGTCAATCCATACCCTAGTTGACCAAGGGGTGGAATGGGGTTGAATCCATCAAAGTATTGGGGATCACCCTTTGTTCCGACTTCCGCATGTCCACACATTTAGACAAGATTCTGACTATAAGCTCCTTGTCTTTATATGCCCTTAGGGTGTTGAGAGATCATGGCCTGTCACCTCCTGCACTTCATGAGGTCGCTATGGCAACCACCATAGCTCACTTTATGTATGTCTCCCCGGTCTGGTGGGGGTTCGCCAGCGTGAAGGAAAGGGACAGGTTGAAGAGAATGTTAAACCTGATGAAGCGCAGAGGCTTCCTCTTGTATGCTAACCCCCTCCTCTCCCCCCCTCTGGTACGTCTGATCTGGCCTTGGCCGCAGATTCCGGTCTGCTTCGAGACATCCTTATTGAGCCATGCCATATCTTCCGGGAAATTTTCCCTCCTCCACGACAAAACAAATTATGACTTACGTCCTATAGGGTGCATAACTTCATCCTTCCAACTAAAGATATCAGGAACTATACAGCGCTGGTCTTTGTATATTATTAGTTAACACAAAATTCCCCTATTATCTAATTCTAGCTCGGTAATAATTCACCTGTGTAGTTTGCAACTAGTTGCGTATTAATGACTACTGGATTTGTTGAATTATACGAATAAAATCAGTGTGATTCTCGTTAACGATAACGATAAAGAAAATGTTCGTTAACGAAAATAAAATGATTTCGTTAACGATAACTATAACCATAACTAAAAATATCATTAACTGTAACTATAACTATAACGAAAATAACAATAACGAAAATTCATCTTTATTTTCGTTAATACAAAAAATAAAAATAGGAAGTGCAATATGGGCGATTTGACATAAATGAGAACGAAAAATGCGATATTTTTATTATGCAATTTGTCAGTTACTTTAGAAACTCGTGTATTCATGAAACTGAATGCACCCATGCTTCAAAGGCTTTCAAAGCTCTTAGCAAAATTGTGAAACAGCGTGTTAATACGCACAATTTTGCTTATAGCTTTAATTATTGTAACTAAGTAGTAACTAAAATTAACTAAAATAAAACTCCATTAACTATAACTATAACTATAACTATAAAATAATACTAACTATAACTATAACTAAAATAAGAAACCATTAACTATAACTGTAACTATAACTAAAATAAAATCTGTAAGGAGAATCACACTGAATAAAATGATTGATTGACCTCGGCTAAGAAAAGTAACGATACTCAAACACAGAAACGCAGCACTTTAATCTACTGAGTAGCCTAACTTGTCTGGAGCTATAGCACGCGATATCTCTGTGAGGTGGACAAATATGTCCTTGAAGCCAACGTTTTCAAGCGCATTGTCCATTTGACGACATATTGTGTTGAAACACATCTCCTCTAGTCTCCGGTGGGTCGCAAGAAATAATGGCGAGTTAAGAACAGATCCGGAGATAAATTCGCTACGTTGTTGATGCAGATGGGTCCCAGAAGTATCGGATGCAATCGAAGCGCAACTCCGATGTCTTCTGCATCCTGCATTATCCTCCTCTGCATCCCATATCCTCCGCATCCCATGTCCTCCCATCCCTCGGGTCCCATGCATCTCACCGATCCGCTCTGAAGGAGTGTGATCCGGAAGGCGCTTTTGTTCAGAAGCGACCATAGTAATGTACATTGTCTTGTGCATACATTGCCTTGTGCACATACATTGCTTTGTGCATTCATTGCTTTGTGCATTCATTGCCTTGCGCATTCATTGCCTTGTGCTTGCATTGCCTTGAACATACACTGCTTTGAACATATATTGCCTTGCGCATACATTGCCTTGAACATATATCGCCTTGAACATACATTGAAGTTACGATAAATGAGGATTTGGTAGGGGCCTACAAGACCGCCAACACGCGTGAACAAGTAATAGTCTATCAGGGCTTTTAAAGGAATTTTTTGAACTGCCCAACCCCTTCTCTCTTTTTCAAAAAGCCATGGTAAATTATTCCCAATGGGATGTCAATGACCTTTTAGCTATTTTTTAACTGCACAAAATTGCTTCTACAGCTGCACAAATTCGTTTAGAACTGCACTTTTTGTGTAGAACTGCACACTAAAAAAGTCCTGAGTAACATCGCTTAACTGCTGCAGAACTAGCATTATTCCTTCAAATTATACACTTACTTACTCTAGCGCCTTTAGATACTCCACAAAGTGCTGTCAACATAGTTATTTGCCTGTTGTAAGCAAAGTGTGTCTTGAGGCAGTTTGAAAATGCAATTATGCAGAACAGAGTTAAATGCTACAGCGCGTAATTGCAACGAAATTGTGTTTCAAAGGAAGATCCAAGACAGTTGGACGTGCGAAGCATGCCCGAGCATAATATTAAGTCTAAACAGGTTTTGTGATTCTATAGAGTTCGACCTAAAGACTGTCTCGTGCGCCATATCATTATAGACTTTTAGACAATGTCTATCCATGGCACATAGCCATTATACATCAGTTGGCTTTGCGTTCCATTCTCAAATTGAGTTCAGATGACGGGTGACGCTCTGCTGTGGGGAACTGCTGGGGATCAATCAGGTGGCATGCGTCCGCAAATCAGTTTGAGTCTATAATACTTCAGTTGTGTTGGACGGTCACTTGGACCTCCTTTGGAAGTCCCAAATCCCAATGCACGAGCATTGTATCAATTGATTCTGCTAAACATACTTTTCATCCACCTTAGAATGCAATTCAGATGAATCAGATAGCCATTTAGCACCATGATGAGGTCCTAAGAATAACAATAATAATAATAATAATAATAATAATAATAATAATAATAATAATAATAATAATAATAATAATAATAATAATAATAATAATAATAATAATAATAATAATAATAATAATAATAATAATAATAATAATAATAATAATAATAATAATAATAATAACGCATGTCTACCACCATCCAACGCTTTAACTTAATGCTGTTGCCTTCCGAGGTACATTTGCCCAACCAGACACTGCCTAGTGAGTTGCCGTTCCAGACCACCATCAGTAACATCTCCGGATATTGTTTGGATCGCCTGAGGGATCATTAATACCTCGGGCAACAAAATAATAATAATAATAATATTCTTTATTATTTCAAACCGACAAACGCAGTATGATTACAATTCAGTATGAACGGTTAATCACAAGTTATTACAGAATTCGAATTTAACTTTAAGAAGACACTATATAAATAGCCAGACATATACATACTTACATATATATATATATACTTGCATATGTGCACATTTATATAAATACATGGACACATACAAGTCCATGGCTGGCTACATGTGCTATATAACACAATTAACGTCATAGTCTACTAACAATTATTCGCCGTATACACTGCCACGTATTCCCTGAAACATTGCCGCAACTACTCTCGTGATATACTACTACTACAAGTGCAGCTGTTGTTATAATAATACTGCCACGACCACAATCACTACGCCCACTACTACTACTACCACTGCTACTGCTACCACTACTATTTGTCAAACTATCTATGGGCTTTAGCTGGGACCCATATGGAATCCGTATATGGAATTATGGATCCCATATGGGAATATGAGTCCTATATGGGCTTCATGTGGGCAAGCTGGAAGGGTGCTACTACAACTGCTACTACACTACTAGTATACTACTGCTGCTGCTGCTACTACCGCCGCCGCCACCACCACCACCAATCCATCTACCACCACCACCACCACCCCCACCGCCGCCGCCGCCGCCACCACCACCACCACCATCAAAAACCACCACCATCACATCTATATACGACCACCGCCACCACCACCACCACCACCATTCCATCTATATACCTAAGGGAATTTAGGTCCAAAGGAAACTTGGTCATGCATGCGAGAGCTGTAGGCGTCACTCCACATATCGATGGTAAGATTGCTTTGCGCTTGACATTCGTTGCGCATTTAGAAAGGGTTGGGCAAATCCCCGACGGACGAGAGGGCAGTCTGACTCCCGATATCCAGCCATCAATCCATCGGCTTTGCGCCGCCAAAACCTCGGTCTCTGCCTGGAAGCCAATGCCGCCATTAACGCTCGTTCGGAGTCGGTCACCGATTCCCGCTGACCTCGCCAGATGTCGCCAGCAATCGCTCCTGGTGAGACTCTCTGTCACTTGCATCAACGACACCGGTTCGAATCCTACTAAGTCTGCTCGTGTACGGTGGAATTTAGTAACGAATGAGTTCGGTGAATGGGTGATCGGGGCTAGGGGACAAACGTAAGTCATCGGCTGGGTAGATAGAATATTGCCTATTAAATCAAAAATATACAACCTCACATTGCAAACCACGTTCTGGTTTGAACCAGTAGACAAATTTAGGGCCATCTCTTGGCGTAATGATTGAGAAAATGGATGACGATGACGCTGATGATTATGCTGACCCAGGTAGCACATCATAGATAATGTAACGTTGAAATAATTGTGGTCTGCGCACACGTTGATCTTACGGTTGCATAAAGGCTTGGTAAAGCTTTATTAAACGTATAAAACGTAGTCAGTTTCTTACATGCTGACTTTACATAAACGTTAATAAAAAAAATGCAACACAAGACTTATTCAAAGCGTCCCAGAAACGTTACAACGAACATTAGCGCTAGCGTCATTTCCATAATGCCAGAATTAAGTTTGATTTCCGTTATACCTGGGACTAATATATTAGTCCCAGGTATAACTGGCATCATGGAAATGCGATTTTTCTTCGGGTGTTTCAGGTTTTCTCGCCTATACAGATTGCTAAACAGTAACATGTAGCCTATTAGGGCCTATTACATGCATGCCGGCCAAGAACTCGCTGGCTGGAGGAGATACATAGGACAGCGATGAGCCTCGCACAACTAAGGGACGCGGTACGAAGCAGGGAGGATTGGAGGAAGCTGGTCACGACGGTCGCTAGAGTTCCACGAACTGACGGCACAAGGTGACAAGGTGACATGCATGCAAACATTACAAAGAAGCTTTACGAATATTTAGTCTTCTCCAAAGTAAATGAATAGAATTAGTCGAACATAATATATAGTCTGATTTTCATTAATGATCTTCTTGATTAAACGAATTCGAAAGCTAAAAGACTGGCGGTGTTTTTTCTCTCTGCGTCTAAATTAATTGCGACCTCGATTCCATGCGCAGACGAACACGATTCTGTCTTTCATTTGTCTGCCGGTCTCTCTCTCTCTCTCTCTCTCTCTCTCTCTCTCTCTCTCTCTCTCTCTCTCTCTCTCTCTCTCTCTCTCTCTCTCTCTCTCTCTCTCTCTCTCTCTCTCTCTCTCTCTCTCGCCTGCGATGCTTAACGGACGAATTCATGCGTACAAAAAGAACGGGTTTAAGCTCCGGTCACAAGATCAGAATATTTGCACAATTATTCATTCATTCAGTCAACCGTTCGTTCATTCATTCGGGGATTTATATAGCGCCTCCTCAAGGGGTCTACTCAGAGGTGCTCCCGACTCTAGCACAGCCAAAAAGAACCGTTTTAAAGCGATTAGCCTATAGAACGTCAGAGATTATTATTACGAACATTTCTTAGACACATATTCGCAATGCAACCAGGTGCGAAAAGATCAAAAGAAGTAGACATATTGGTTAAGTTTTAAAAAGATTTGTATGCATTTGTTCAACGTTAACCATTTTTCTTCACTGCCTTTTCCTTCACTGCCATGGCTTAGCTTTTAGTCCTTATGTGCAAATCCACAACTTTGGCTATTATACGTTACCAAACTCACCCAGAATCAGTTTCCGCAGATTGAGTTAATTGCGTCAAAACTTTTTTATATTATTGCAGATAAAATTGTTCTAAGAGGCATCGTTGTTCTTATAATCCAAAACAGAAATCAAGTCATATTCACTGTAGTCATTAGAATAGCAGCATCTTCTTCATCAACATCTTCAACTCGTTTTAGACCTGATGTTACTTTATGTCTAAGTAAAACGATGCATCAGCGGCAAAACAGGGAGTAAGAGAAGTTAGTTCAATAGCATATTTAGTCATGTAGACACGGTTATTTCTAGTGGTAATGGTTGACGTAAATGTCAGCCATTAGGATGGCAGATTCAATTATTTAATTAACAGAGTTAGTAAATGTATTAGGCTGATCTATTAGGGAGCTAGAGGTAGTGGTAATTCTAGTAGGTTGTAGAATTATTGGCAGAAAGTAATGAGCTGTCATGAATTCAAAAAAGTCGTTAGTAGATGCATGGTTGACTGGTGATAGCGGGTCAGTATCAAAATCACCTGTAATTATAATTCGTTTTTTAGATGTGTTAGAAGTGAGGTGACCCATTAGTGAATCAAGTGAATATCATCACCATCATCATCGTTACTGCAGTTGTCCTCTACCAGAGGTCATAACATCGTTATCCTTATTTTCCAAGGTAAAAGCGACTTTTTGACTGTTAGACTATTATGCAGTCTAGCATGCTAGCAGCAAAATTATACAGCGTAGATAAAGGATTCATAGTCGTAAAATGTAGCATTGTCAAACGTTTCTATGACACATATTGATATGAAATTTTATTAACTGGAACATTTTCTATGAGCTTTTATAACTTTTATAAAATGACTCTCTCGATCCTAAATTGTTTCAATTAAACCTTAGGGGAGAATCGTTCACCCACCCCCAATCTCCTTATACTAATCCATGTTCTTGTCAGAAAAATGCACAGCCTGTTTCAATCTTGCGCTTTTTGTCGACGTAATCGCAGACTCGCAGTCAAGTCAGCTGCTCCAGGCATAGTTCTTGCTCTACGGTGACAAATAAGGCCAACTTTCCTTAAACGAAAATCATCCAATAAACGTCTGCTTCACCATTGTCTCGTCCCCAATATCTGTTCCACTATAATGTCTGTTCCACCAATGTCTGTTTCACTAATGTATGTTCCACTAATGTCTGTTCCATCAATATCTGTTTCACTAATGTATGTTCCACTAATGTCTATTTAACTAAAGTCTGTGATGTCGACCCTTCTATGCCACCGTATCGATTTCTTTATTTCGCCTGGTTTTCTGTGTCTTACCTGCATCGTTGAAACGCAACTCATCCACAGAATCTGGCTTAAGGAAATTTAAGACGATCATACAGTAGACATATGAACAAACACACATACACACACACCCGCACACGCACACGCACACAAACACACACACAAACACACACACAAACACACTCACACACGCACGCACATACACAACC
>JACEVL010001055.1:42500-150000 GCA_020284085.1 Aporrectodea caliginosa
ATAATTCAAATTAGGAATAACATAAAAAAAATACATGCATTCGTAATTTCGATTCTGCTAGTTTTGTTAATATCACTAGTATTACCATTACATTCTGTTATATACAGGAATTAGGATTTACGAGTAACATTAGGGCTGCCAACTTTTGATTTTGCCATTCCGGGACGCCCGTAGTCACTCGAAATGCCGTTACCAATTTATTATGTCCACGTCCTTGTAGACCTAGTATGTAAAGAATATTGCGTCGTTCATAATGCTGAACACTCTCTCGCAAAAAGCGTTGGAAACTGGAACTGACGGATCGCAGGACATAATGCTAAGTAGCTGAGTGTCAGTGGTTTTTCAAGTTTTGAATACTTAAACCTAGCGCTGTCCAACATCCGATGTTTAGCCAACAATGTCAGGTCTGATAGAACGCAGAACGCAAAATTCATCGTAGGCCTACAACTTGTCCAGTTTAGTGTGCGAAAAAAGAACAACATTAAATTCTGGTGAAGTGGATATCTGCACCAAATTCCGGGACAATTTAGGATCGATCCGGGACACGGGACGCACAAGGCAGATTCCGGGACTGTCGCGGCGAATCCGGGACGGTTGGCAGCCCTAAGTATATAACATTAGTACAAAAATCATTATTAAGGATTCGGCATGCTCTGGAAAGGGAGGGTGTCCATGGGGTGACACCACGAAACGCATAACCTGTTACTGCACCTGTAATGATACTGGTGGTAAAGTGATGGTGTTGACTATATAATCAGGGATGAAGCAAAATGTTGTGTAAAAAATGTTATCATTCGCATTGCATCATCCAACAATATTTCGTTAAAGATAATAATACTTACACGGTGCCTTAAATAGATTGTCGATATGTGGTCAAATAGCTTAAATATGCGAGATCTTTAGGAGCCTCTTCATAGGCAAGGTCTTTCAGCGCCTTGACAAAGGCAATATCATCAAACGCCTCTTCACAGGCGAGATCTTTCGGCGCCTCTTCACAGGCGAGATCTTTCGGCGCCTCTTCACAGGCGAGATCTTTCGGCGCCTCTTCAAAGGCGAGATCTTTCGGCGCCTCTTCACAGGCGAGATCTTTCAGCGCCTTAACAAAGGTGATATCATCCAACGCGCCTCTTCACAGGCGAGATCTTTCAGCGCCGCTTCACAGGCGAGATCTGTCAGCGCCTTGACAAAGGCAACATCATCCAGCGCCTCTTCACAAGCAAGCTCTTTCAGCGCCTCTTCACAGGCCATATCTATCAGGGCCTCTTCACAGGCGAGATCTTTCAGCGCCTTGACAAAAGCAATATCATCAGAGGCGAGATCTTTCAGCGCCTCTTCACAGGCGAGGTCTTTCAGCGCCTCTTCACAGGCAAGATCTGTCAGCGCCTCTTCGCAGGCAAGATCTTTCAGCGCCTCATCTTTCAGCGCCTCTTCACAGGCAAGAATCTTTCAGCGCCTCTTCACAGGCGAGATCTTTCACAGGCGAGATCTTTCAGCGCCTCTTCACAGGCGAGATCTTTCAGCGCCTCTTGGGCAGGCAAGATCTTTCAGCGCCTCTTCACAGGCAAGATCTTTCAGCGCGCCTCTTGGGCAGGCAAGATCTTTCAGCGCCTCTTCACAGGCAAGATCTTTCAGCGCCTCTTTACAGGCGAGGTCTTTCAGCGCCTCTTCACAGGCGAGATCTTTCAAGATCTTTCAGCGCCTCTTCACAGGCGAGATCTTTTTCTTCACAGGCGAGATCTTTCAGCGCCTCTTCACAGGCGAGATCTTTCAGCGCCTCTTCACAGGAAGATCTTTCAGCGCCTCTTCACAGGCGAGATCTTTCAGCGCCTCTTCACAGGCGAGATCTTTCAGCGCCTCTTCACAGGCGAGATCTTTCAGCGCCTCTTCACAGGCGAGATCTTTCAGCGCCTCTTCACAGGCGAGATCTTTCAGCGCCTCTTCACAGGCGAGATCTTTCAGCGCCTCTTCACAGGCGAGATCTTTCAGCGCCTCTTCACAGGCGAGATCTTTCAGATCTGACACAGGCAAGATCTTTCAGCGCCTCTTCACAGGCGAGATCTTTCAGCGCCTCTTCACAGGCGAGATCTTTCAGCGCCTCTTCACAGGCGAGATCTTTCAGCGCCTCTTCACAGGCGAGATCTTTCAGCGCCTCTTCACAGGCGAGATCTTTCAGCGCCTCTTCACAGCGCCTCTTCACAGGCGAGATCTTTCAGCGCCTCTTCACAGGCGAGAGCCTGCGCCTCTTCACAGGCGAGATCTGTCAGCGCTTGACAAAGGCGACATCTTTCAGCGCCTCTTCACAGGCGAGATCTCAGCGCCTCTTCACAGGCGAGAGCGCCTCTTCACAGGCGAGATCTTTCAGCGCCTCTTCACAGGCGAGATCTTTCAGCGCCTCTTCACAGGCGAGATCTTTCAGCGCCTCTTCACAGGCGAGATCTTTCAGCGCCTCTTCACAGGCGAGATCTTTCAGCGCCTCTTCACAGATCTTTCAGCGAGATCAGGCGAGATTTCAGCGCCTCTTCACAGGCGAGATCTTTCAGCGCCTCTTCACAGGCGAGATCTTTCAGCGCCTCTTCACAGGCGAGATCTTTCAGCGCCTCTTCACAGGCGAGATCTTTCAGCGCCTCTTCACAGGCGAGATCTTTCAGCGCCTCTTCACAGGCGAGATCTTTCAGCGCCTCTTCACAGGCGAGATCTTTCAGCGCCTCTTCACAGGCGAGATCTTCAGCGCCTCTTCACAGGCGAGATCTTTCAGCGCCTCTTCACAGGCGAGATCTTTCAGCGCCTCTTCACAGGCGAGATCTTTCAGCGCCTCTTCACAGGCGAGATCTTTCAGCGCCTCTTCACAGGCGAGATCTTTCAGCGCCTCTTCACAGGCGATCTTTCAGCGCCTCTTCACAGGCGAGATCTTTCAGCGCCTCTTCACAGGCGAGATCTTTCAGCGCCTCTTCACAGGCGAGATCTTTCAGCGCCTCTTCACAGGCGAGATCTTTCAGCGCCTCTTCACAGGCGAGATCTTTCAGCGCCTCTTCACAGGCGAGATCTTTCAGCGCCTCTTCACAGGCGAGATCTTTCAGCGCCTCTTCACAGGCGAGATCTTTCAGCGCCTCTTCACAGGCGAGCTTTCAGCGCCTCTTCACAGGCGAGATCTTTCAGCGCCTCCTTCTTTGATCTGCCAGGCCTCTTCACAGGCGAGATCTTTTCAGCGCCTCTTCACAGGCGAGATCTTTCAGCGCCTCTTCACAGGCGAGATCTTTCAGCGCCTCTTCACAGGCGAGATCTTTCAGCGCCTCTTCACAGGCGAGATCTTTCAGCGCCTCTTCACAGGCGAGATCTTTCAGCGCCTCTTCACAGGCGAGATCTTTTGCGCCTCTTTCATCTTTCAGCGCCTCTTCACAGGCGAGATCTTTCAGCGCCTCTTCACAGGCGAGATCTTTCAGCGCCTCTTCACAGGCGAGATCTTTCAGCGCCTTCACGAGGCATCTTTCAGCGCCTCTTCACAGGCGAGATCTTTCAGCGCCTCTTCACAGGCGAGATCTTTCAGCGCCTCTTCACAGGCGAGATCTTTCAGCGCCTCTTCACAGGCGAGATCTTTCAGCGCCTCTTCACAGGGCGAGATCTTTTCTTCACAGGCGAGATCTTTCAGCGCCTCTTCACAGGCGAGAGATCTTTCAGCGCCTCTTCACAGGCGAGATCTTTCAGCGCCTCTTCACAGGCGAGATCTTTCAGCGCGCCTCTTCACAGGCGAGATCTTTCAGCGCCTCTTCACAGGCGAGATCTTTCAGCGCCTCTTCACAGGCGAGATCTTTCAGCGCCTCTTCACAGGCGAGATCTTTCAGCGCCTCTTCACAGGCGAGATCTTTCAGCGCCTCTTCACAGGGCGAGATCTTTCAGCGCCTCTTCACAGGCGAGATCTTTCAGCCTCTTCACAGGCGAGATCTTTCAGCGCCTCTTCACAGGCGAGATCTTTCAGCGCCTCTTCACAGGCGAGATCTTTCAGCGCCTCTTCACAGGCGAGATCTTTCAGCGCCTCTTCACAGGCGAGATCTTTCAGCGCCTCTTCACAGGCGAGATCTCAGCGCCGCTTCACAGGCGAGATCTTTCAGCGCCTCTTCACAGGCGAGATCTTTCAGCGCCTCTTCACAGGCGAGATCTTTCAGCGCCTCTTCACAGGCGAGATCTTTCAGCGCCTCTTCACAGGCAAGATCTTTCAGCGCCTCTTCACAGGCGAGATCTTTCAGCGCCTCTTCACAGGCGAGATCTTTCAGCGCCTCTTCACAGGCGAGATCTTTCAGCGCCTCTTCACAGGCGAGATCTTTCAGCGCCTCTTCACAGGCGAGATCTTTCAGCGCCTCTTCACAGGCGAGATCTTTCAGCGCCTCTTCACAGGCGAGATCTTTCAGCGCCTCTTCACAGGCGAGATCTTTCAGCGCCTCTTCACAGGCGAGATCTTTCAGCGCCTCTTCACAGGCGAGATCTTTCAGCGCCTCTTCACAGGCGAGATCTTTCAGCGCCTCTTCACAGGCGAGATCTTTCAGCGCCTCTTCACAGGCGAGATCTCTTTTCAGCGCCTCTTCACAGGCGAGATCTTTCAGCGCCTCTTCACAGGCGAGATCGCAGCTTCACAGGCGAGATCTTTCAGCGCCTCTTCACAGGCGAGATCTTTCAGCGCCTCTTCACAGGCGAGATCTTTCAGCGCCTCTTCACAGGCGAGATCTTTCAGCGCCTCTTCACAGGCGAGATCTTTCAGCGCCTCTTCACAGGCGAGATCTTTCAGCGCCTCTTCACAGGCGAGATCTTTCAGCGCCTCTTCACAGGCGAGATCTTTCAGCGCCTCTTCACAGGCGAGATCTTTCAGCGCCTCTTCACAGGCGAGATCTTTCAGCGCCTCTTCACAGGCGAGATCTTTCAGCGCCTCTTCACAGGCGAGATCTTTCAGCGCCTCTTCACAGGCGAGATCTTTCAGCGCCTCTTCACAGGCGAGATCAGCGCCTCTTCACAGGCGCCTCTTTCAGCGCCAGGCGAGATCTTTCAGCGCCTCTTCACAGGCGAAGATCTTTCAGCGCCTCTTCACAGGCGAGATCTTTCAGCGCCTCTTCACAGGCGAGATCTTTCAGCGCCTCTTCACAGGCGAGATCTTTCAGCGCCTCTTCACAGGCGAGATCTTTCAGCGCCTCTTCACAGGCGAGATCTTTCAGCGCCTCTTCACAGGCGAGATCTTTCAGCGCCTCTTCACAGGCGAGATCTTTCAGCGCCTCTTCACAGGCGAGATCTTTCAGCGCCTCTTCACAGGCGAGATCTTTCAGCGCCTCTTCACAGGCGAGATCTTTCAGCGCCTCTTCACAGGCGAGATCTTTCAGCGCCTCTTCACAGGCAGAGATCTTTCAGCGCCTCTTCACAGGCGAGATCTTTCAGCGCCTCTTCACAGGCGAAGATCTTTCAGCGCCTCTTCACAGGCGAGATCTTTCAGCGCCTCTTCACAGGCGAGATCTTTCAGCGCCTCTTCACAGGCGAGATCTTTCAGCGCCTCTTCACAGGCGAGATCTTTCAGCGCCTCTTCACAGGCGAGATCTTTCAGCGCCTCTTCACAGGCGAGATCTTTCAGCGCCTCTTCACAGGCGAGATCTTTCAGCGCCTCTTCACAGGCGAGATCTTTCAGCGCCTCTTCACAGGCGAGATCTTTCAGCGCCTCTTCACAGGCGAGATCTTTCAGCGCCTCTTCACAGGCGAGATCTTTCAGCGCCTCTTCACAGGCGAGATCTTTCAGCGCCTCTTCACAGGCGAGATCTTTCAGCGCCTCTTCACAGGCGAGATCTTTCAGCGCCTCTTCACAGGCGAGATCTTTCAGCGCCTCTTCACAGGCGAGATCTTTCAGCGCCTCTTCACAGGCGAGATCTTTCAGCGCCTCTTCACAGGCGAGATCTTTCAGCGCCTCTTCACAGGCGAGATCTTTCAGCGCCTCTTCACAGGCGAGATCTTTCAGCGCCTCTTCACAGGCAGATCTTTCAGCGCCTCTTCACAGGCGAGATCTTTCAGCGCCTCTTCACAGGCGAGATCTTTCAGCGCCTCTTCACAGGCGAGATCTTTCAGCGCCTCTTCACAGGCGAGATCTTTCAGCGCCTCTTCACAGGCGAGATCTTTCAGCGCCTCTTCACAGGCGAGATCTTTCAGCGCCTCTTCACAGGCGAGATCTTTCAGCGCCTCTTCACAGGCGAGATCTTTCAGCGCCTCTTCACAGGCGAGATCTTTCAGCGCCTCTTCACAGGCGAGATCTTTCAGCGCCTCTTCACAGGCGAGATCTTTCAGCGCCTCTTCACAGGCGAGATCTTTCAGCGCCTCTTCACAGGCGAGATCTTTCAGCGCCTCTTCACAGGCGAGATCTTTCAGCGCCTCTTCACAGGCGAGATCTTTCAGCGCCTCTTCACAGGCGAGATCTTTCAGCGCCTCTTCACAGGCAAGATCTTTCAGCGCCTCTTCTTCACAGGCAAGATCTTTCAGCGCCTCTTCACAGGCAAGATCTTTCAGCGCCTCTTCACAGGCGAGATCTTTCTGGGCCTCTTCGCAGGCAGGCGAGATCTTTCAGCGCCTCTTCACAGGCAAGATCTTTCGGCGCCTCTTCACAGGCGAGATCTTTCAGCGCCTCTTCACAGGCAAGATCTTTCAGCGCCTCTTCACAGGCGAGATCTTTCAGCGCCTCTTCACAGGCGAGATCTTTCAGCGCCTCTTCACAGGCGAGATCTTTCAGCGCCTCTTCACAGGCGAGATCTTTCAGCGCCTCTTCACAGGCAAGATCTTTCAGCGCCTCTTCACAGGCGAGATCTTTCAGCGCCTCTTCACAGGCGAGATCTTTCAGCGCCTCTTCACAGGCGAGATCTTTCAGCGCCTCTTCACAGGCAAGATCTTTCAGCGCCTCTTCACAGGCGAGATCTTTCAGCGCCTCTTCACAGGCAAGATCTTTCAGCGCCTCTTCACATGCGAGATCTTTCAGCGCCTCTTCACAGGCGAGATCTTTCAGCGCCTTTTCACAGGCGAGATCTTTCGGCGCCTCTTCACAGGCGAGATCTGTCAGCGCCTTGACAAAGGCAACATCATCCTGCGCCTCTTCACAGGCGAGATCTTTCGGCGCCTCTTCACAGGCAAGATCTTTCAGCGCCTCTTCACAGGCGAGATCTTTCGGCGCCTCTTCACAGGCGAGATCTTTCAGCGCCTCTTCACAGGCAAGATCTTTCGGCTCCTCTTCACAGGCAAGATCTTTCAGCGCCTCTTCACAGGCGAGATCTTTCAGCGCCTCTTCACAGGCGAGATCTTTCAGCGCCTTGACACAGGCGACATCTTCCAGCGCCTCTTCACAGGCGAGATCTTTCAGCGCCTCTTCACAGGCGAGATCTTTCAGCGCCTCTTCACAGGCAAGATCTTTCAGCGCCTCTTCACAGGCAAGATCTTTCAGCGCCTCTTCACAGGCGAGATCTTTCAGCGCCTCTTCACAGGCAAGATCTTTCAGCGCCTCTTCACATGCGAGATCTTTCAGCGCCTCTTCACAGGCGAGATCTTTCAGCGCCTTTTCACAGGCAAGATCTTTCGGCGCCACTTCACAGGCGAGATCTGTCAGCGCCTTGACAAAGGCAACATCATCCTGCGCCTCTTCACAGGCAAGATCTTTCAGCGCCTTTTCACAGGCAAGATCTTTCAGCGCCTCTTCAAAGGCAAGATCTTTCAGCGCCTCTTCACATGCGAGAACTCTCTGGGCCTCTTCGCATGCAGGCGAGATCTTTCAGCGCCTTTTCACAGGCAAGATCTTTCGGCGCCTCTTCACAGGCGAGATCTGTCAGCGCCTTGACAAAGGCAACATCTTCCTGCGCCTCTTCACAGGCGAGATCTTTCGGCGCCTCTTAACAGGCAAGATCTTTCGGTGCCTCCTCACAGGCGAGATCTTTCGGCGCCGCTTCACAGGCAAGATCTTTCAGCGCCTCTTCACAGGCAAGATCTTTCAGCGCCTCTTCACAGGCAACATCATCCTGCGCCTCTTCACAGGCAGGATCTTTCGGCGCCTCTTCACAGGCAAGATCTTTCGGCGCCTCTTCACAGGCAAGATCTTTCGGCGTCTCTTCACAGGCAAGATCTTTTGGCGCCTCTTCACAGGCAAGATCTTTCGGCGCCTCTTCACAGGCGATGGTAAATTGGTAATGCATGGCCTCACAGGATCACTTCTTTACGATATGATTCGGGCAACAGGAGTGTCTCGAAAGCTCTATGCCGCCCGGCCTGGTGGGGTTTTTTGAGGCGGCAGGTGCGAATGGATCGACTGATCCTTATGCAATATCTGACATTATAGGACCTAACCCCACATTTGAGATTCTGTGCCATTGTGGCGCCGTTGTATAGGCCCTTTGCTGTGGTCCTGGTGAACCCAGGCCATGTATTGCATCGGCTCCTTTCCCAGTAAAGACGCTTTCTTGCTACTTGCACCCACGACCACGTGGCCGTTTTTATCCTCAGGTAGATAATCGAACGTGAATATTGTTCATAACGAGAATGCTATATTGTATCTAATGCATGCACACCAAAGTGCAGAGACGGGAAGTTGGGTAAGCAAAGAATATACTTACTTACTTAAAACTGGTAATGTTCATAAATATGGGTCAGCATTTCGACCTCATTGACATGAGCAGTGTCAGAGTCACCTCACAGAAAACTCGCCTCGAAGTAAGCGTCAGGTATGCCCAGGGCTGTTGACGAGGGTATACGCGGGTATACAGCGTGTACTCACCTCACAAAAGTTTTTCTTTAGTATACTCGCCTGTACAGAGCGCGCTACAGTGGCGTAACGAGGGGGCGGCACAGGGGGCGCAAAATGAGGGTTTCTGTGCCAATAAAGACGAGAAAGCAAAAAAAAAGGTCATCCGAAAATTTTTCCGGACCAACTGATAAGCTATGGCTATACTGTGTAGCATGTACTCACCTCTCATTTTACCACTACAGCACTGGGCCGGTATGCCTCTGTTCCTGGTGAAGTTGAGCTTCCGAAGGCAGCGCTGGACTTCAGTCGTCTTCCATCGGTCGAACTCGACGAGAAGAACGGTCCGTATCGAGCGTCGACGTGTCCACAAAGGCCTCCAGGAAGGTCGACGCAGCCGACGAAACATAGTCTGGATCTTCAGACCGTACCGCAAGAAAGCTTGGTAGACAATGACAATTAATGACGTCATCAACAATCAGGCGGGCGGAAATGACGTCAACACGATAATTATTATCGCATCGCTCGAGAGTTCAGAATCTCTTTTAATAAAACGTTATGCTTTAGACGTGATAATATAATTATTATAGTAGGCCCAGAGCCGTATATATAAGTAAGTTAGTAAGTAAGTAACTCTCCGGTTTCAGGAGAGCCGCACTCCTGTGTTCAAACAGCACATATATAGGCTAGGACTAATACAAAATCAATAGGAGTACAGCATTCTTCCTAAAAATGTTTTCCTCAAATTATTGTCGACACTCGACAGGAGTCAAGACCCTGTAAATTGTAAGGAGACCATGGGCGAAGGGCATATATACATGTAGTTGCTTTCCTTGTTGGGTCAATTTATGTAAAGCATGTACAGCATTCCCAGGGTTGTTTGGGGGCAGATGTGAAGAAACCGGTATAAGCCTTGCGGCAGAGCCGGTCAAAGGTTGGGCTGTCGACGGGGAGGTACCCCCGCCGTATCATTCTACTTATGATGGATTGGAGCCTCTTTTATCCTGCTGACGAGCAAAACCCACCATGTTGGGCTCGCGTACAGCAGGCGTTCCACGGTCGTGGCGCGAACCACATCAAAAAGGTTTGGGCCTTGCCGCCATGAACAGACTGTCTAACCTTGCAACATATGATATCTGACTTACATGTATATGTAGCTAGTCTAACTCATTGATCTAAATGTATAACTAGCCTAGAGCATATGATATAGCTCTTAGGCTTGCTCTTAGCCACTATAATTATGTAACTCTAGCAGCGGTAGATTTCGTTTATTAAGATACTAAGTTGACATAGGCCTACCGCAACTTGTTTACATGGGATAATGAAAGTAATGAAATTAAAAACTATAAGTTTATGCCTTTAGTCAGATTGAGAGTTAAATCTTAACATCCCGAATGATCCGATATAGAACCCTAGAGATGAAATCGTGGCCATCTTTTTTGGGCAGTTCATATTCATGAGGCAGTGTTTAATCTAGACGTCTTGGGGGAAGTTCCCCCCAGGATCGAGTTTCCCCCAGAAAACGAGATAAAATTTTGTACACAGAAAGTGTGAAATTTAGGGGTAATTCCCCCAGGATTTATTGTCTACCCGTGTGAGGGAAAATTGTAGGTTGAAAACTGTTACTACCCCCCCTCGAAAATTCTTGGAAAATTATCGTTACTACCGGGAAAATTTTTGTTTTAGAAAATACTCGTGACTACCCCCCCCGGTCGTCAACTTTTCAAATATGTTGGATACCCCCCCCCCAGAACCCTAGATTCCCCCCGACAGAGCAAGGGGAGTAGATTAAACACTGTTCATGAGGCCTAGGGCTCAAAGCATAATGGCCTGCGTACGGTCAGAGGAAAGAAGCATCTGAGGCTGAGCACATGTTGTGAGTTCCGGTTGACCGCTAGCAGAAGTTTGACGTCTGCTAGTGTAACTCTTACTATGTAAGGGGCCGTCCATAAATGACGTCACGCAATTTTGGCCGATTTTCAACTCCCCTCCCCTCGTCACACTTCGTCACAAGAAGTAACACCCCTTGAAAATGACGTCTCAAAGCTCTTACCCCCCCATATACGAAATTTCCATGGCGAAGCAAAATGCTCTTTCGTGGAACAAATAGGGAGAGCATGCATTTTAAAATCTAACGGTGACCAAATATTGAAATAATTAGAAAATTATTAATTATGGTGCCCGTATACATTAAAATAATAAAAAGTAATGAAAATTTAATACTCACAATTAGTGCTGTTATTGTTAAAATTAAATTATTGTTAATTGTTAAATTTAATTACAGACCTGGTGTGACGTCACACCTCTCAGACCCCGCCCCACACCCATGTCACACATCGTCACAAATTTCCGACCCCCCTCTCCCCTAGGTGCGTGACGTCATTTGGCTGAAACTTACCCTCATGTCACTTTTTCACTTACTGTACGTGACCTTGGAGCGACGCTCGACCAAGAGCTTAGTTTTTCGCAACATGTTGATTTGCTTACGCGAAGCTGTTACTACCTGCTCCGCCAGCTGTGTCTTGTGCTCCGCTCTCTCTCATGATGCTGCCGTTGTTCTTGTTCATGCCTTTGTTACATGCAGAGCCGATAACTGTAGTTCGATTCTCGCTGGTCTCCCTTCTGGCCTAATAAGCCGTCTTGACCGGGTCCTCCGCTCAGCTGCCCGACTTATTGGTCGTATTCCAAAATACGCTTCAGTCTCTGCTTACATGCGCGATGTTCTGCACTGGCTTCCTGCCTCGCAGCGCATCTCTTACAGGATAGCAGCCTTAGTTTGGCGGTGCCTTGCTGGCTGTGCTCCATCATACCTATCTGACCTCTGTCGTCCTGTCTCTGACCTAGACCCCGTCGGGCTCTGCGTTCCTCGGCCAAGGGAGAGCTCCTTGTCCCTCAGGCCCGTTTATGTCTCAAGCAGCGCCGAGCCTTTTCGGTTGTTGGGTCCTCAACCTGGAATGGACTCCCACTTGAGCTGCGCTTGATGCCTAGCAGCAATTTGCCTGCTTACTGTCGCCTTCTCAAGTCTTCTCTGTTTAGCCGTGGCTGGGCTGGGAGCGCCTCTGAGTAGGTTCCTTGAAGGGGCGCTATATAAATGCTCGGAATGAATGAATGAATGAATGAATGAATGAACCCAGGACAGAACCTTGGGGCACACCAAAAGGGGCATGGACCTAAAGGGACCTGGAGGAGCCAAGGACCAGTGGACCACACAATTAGTGAGTTCAGAAAGGAATGATCGGAGCCATTCAAGAGGCTGGTCAAACAACCCAAAGGAAGTGGAGAGACACTGCAGAAGGATGGAATGGTCCATAGTCAAAGGCAGAGCTAATGTAGAAAAGAGATAGGAGAGTAATCTGACCATGGTAAATAGCACCATAGAAGTCAGATAAAAGTTGGAGCAGAAGAGTTTCCATGGAGTGATAGTAGAACGAAGCTGAAAACGATTCGAAATGAGGTTTTAAATTTATTAGGTTATATTAGTAAGAATAGTGATAAATATAAAAGTCAGTTGATAGTCGGTTGAAAGAGTTGATAAAAGTAGTCAATCTTGTCCAGTTTTAGTAATCGTTCTTTTTCAGTCGGAGTATCTGTCATACATATCTCCAGTCCCTCAAATCTATGCTGTTCGATCAATTTGATCCAGCGGATCGTACATCTCTAACGTCATAAAAGTATCTTAAATATCAATATCTGTCAATCTACTCTGAAACTGGGATCTGCAGCAACATGTCTGGAATGTCGTACCAAGGCGTCGCAGCGGATATCAATCCAGGCGTTGTCTGTTCAGCTCGATCCCGTGGATCAAGCGTCGCTATTGCTAAGCGTCTACGCACAATTCCGCAATGGCGTTGCTTGAGTCTCGGTCAAGGCACTGTCGCGATCATCACCCAGGCGTGCTGTAAAATGAGTACGTTCAGGATTCTATGGCCTTCTCATCATCCAGAGCCTCTCCATAGGCGACATAATCCAGACCCTCTCCATAGGCGACATCATCCAGAGCCTTTCCATAGGCGACATCATCCAGAGCCTCTCCATGGGCGACATCATCCAGAACTTTTCCATAGGTGACTGTATGCAGCGCCTCTCCATAGGCAACAGCATACAGCGCCTCTCCATAGGTGACATCATCCAGAGCCTCTCCATGGGCGACATCATCGAGAGCCTCTCCATAGGCGACATCATCCAGAACTTTTCCATAGGTGACTGCATACAGCGCCTCTCCATAGGCAACAGCATACAGACCCTCTCTCCATACGCGACAGCATACAGCGCCTCTCCATATAGGCGACATCATCCAGAGCCTCTCCATAGGCGACATCATACAGAACTTTTCCATAGGCGACAGCATACAGCGCCTCTCCATAGGCAACAGCATACAGCGCCTCTCCATAGGCGACATCATCCAGAGCCTCTCTATAGGCAATATCATCCAGAGCCTCTCCATAGGCAATATCATCCAGAGCCTTTCCATAGGCGACATCATCCAAAACTTTTCCATAGGTGACTGTATGCAGCGCCTCTCCATAGGCAACAGCATACAGACCCTCTCTCCATACGCGACGTCATCCAGAGCCTCTCCATGGGCGACATCATCCAGAGCCTCTCCATAGGCGACATCATCCAGAGCCTCTCCATAGGCGACATCATCCAGAGCCTCTCCATAGGCGACAGCATACAGCGCCTCTCCATAGGCGACATCATCAAGAGCCTCTCCATGGGCGACATCATCCAGAGCCTTTCCATAGGCGACAGCATACAGCGCCTCTCCATAGGCGACATCATCCAGAGCCTCTCCATAGGCGACATCATCCAGAGCCTCTCCATAGGCGACATCATCAAGAGCCTCTCCATGGGCGACATCATCCAGAGCCTTTCCATAGGCGACAGCATACAGCGCCTCTCCATAGGCGACATCATCCAGAGCCTCTCCATAGGCGACATCATCCAGAGCCTCTCCATAGGCGACATCATCAAGAGCCTCTCCATGGGCGACATCATCCAGAGCCTTTCCATAGGCGACAGCATACAGCGCCTCCATAGGCGACATCATCCAGAGCCTTTCCATAGGCAACATCATCCAGAACTTTTCCATAGGTGACTGTATGCCTTTCCATAGGCGACTGCATACAGCGCCTCTCCATAAGTGACATCATCCAGAGCCTCTCCATAGGCAACATCATCCAGAGCCTCTCCATAGGCGACATCATCCAGAGCCTTTCCATAGGCGACTGCATACTTTGCCTCTGCATAAGCACTAGCATATATATATATATATATATATATATATATATATATATATATATATATATATATATATAATATATATATATATATATATATATATATATATACATACATTATTTATATATGATTGATTGATTGACTCGTTTATTGACTTGCATATCATCAACACTTCAATGCAACATACTGTTTCTGACAAGGACAATCAAGTTGCCAATTGAATACAACATTCATGAAGGTCAATGAGTCAGCCGAAAAAGGTCACGCAGACCTGCTAAAGACTCGGCTGACTCATTTATAACATTAATACTTTCATGAAATTGCTGCAAAAGGTAAAGATATGTACAGTGAAACATTGAGTTGAAAATATACATTATAAGCGATTAATTATCAAATAGATCCCAGAGTTGAGGGTTGCACAAAAACTAATAAAAGAAATAATAGTGATGACAATGACTGATCAACAAATAGTCAATCACTACGCAAAGTTGGGGGAGGAGGCAATCTCATCGAGCCATTCCACTGATAAACTAAACACCAACAAAAAGTTCTTTAATCTAGTATAAATTGCTTCATGGATACAGTGTTTCTCATATCCTCAGGAAGGGAATTCCAGTATCGGTCCACAACATTTCATGGAGAATTGTATCAATTTTGTTCTTGCACTGGCACCATCGCATTTATCTACTATTATAAGATAACAAATCCATCGAAGTTGGGAGACAACATGTGACGATGATACCTAAACGTGAACAGACCTATCTGTAATTTGGTTATATCTTGTAGCTTCAGTATTCTATGTTTCAGGGACGCAACTTTGGTGCTGGAGTGCCAGTACAAATTTAATATTACACAAATAGCATGATTCTGGGGAATTACCAATGCAGTCACTCGAGAGGAACTTGCAACATCTCATGGGGCTATGTACTGAATTGTGGCCCTAGCAACTGCTGGATCAATATCATCAACCCTGCAACTCGCAGAGACCCGTAACTGGTCTGCAACAAACTCATTGAAGAACAAGGGCAATCAGTTAGAAAATTTTTGTAAAATGTGGGATGGGATCATGACTCATGAGGAGTCTGTTTTGGAGGCCAAAGTATAGAACCAATGTTCACGAAATAATCATTAAACCTATTAGCAACCTTGGACTTGTCTGAAGTACTCACATAGCTAAAGGTAAAGACCTCAGAAGTAAGAAGTTGTTACCACAATTTAACAATGACCTTATATTTCTACAAGTTTTTCTCATGTAATTTTCACATTCAGATAACCTAATGGCATAGTACAGCTTTTCATAAGGAGCAATTTTAGCCTTTTTGAAAACATTATGAAATTTCGTGAACTGTCTTCATTGCAATAAACAGTTCGCTTACCGTGGTCCAAACACATCGCTGATGTATCACTTTCAGCATGTGGAATGATTGATTTTTTTGTAGAAGGAATGTAGTAACTGACTCAGTGACTAGATTTTAAACAGTCTTCCAAGCTTTGCGTAACAGATATCACATTAATCGAATTTAATCAATTAATCGAAGTTTAATTTTGGAGATTAATCAATTAATTGTTTAATCATTACCAGCCTTAATGTGTGTGTGTGTGTGTGTGTGTGTGTGCGTACGCTTGTTTGTGTGCCTAAACATAGCTCAGGACTTCAGCCTCTGCAACGGCAGAAATGGTTTCATCAATCCCAGTTCCATTTAAGAAAACAATTTTTTTCATCAATCCATTTTAAATTGACCATAAAATTATGAAATAATTAAGCTACGGGATTACCGATACCTGTTCCTGGCGAAGAAGAACTTCCGGAGGCAGCGCTGGACGGTCGCAGCCTCTTCCATCGGTCGAACTCGACGAAAAGATCGGGCCGTATCCTGCGTTGAGTCGTTGAAAAGGACACGTAATCTACGAAACATGATCTCGAAGTTATCAATTTACACAAACGCAGCCAAAAATTCGCAAACTATAGCAAAAATTGCAAAAATCTGCGATCGTCAATCATCCAGCCATTAGAAAAGGTAGACAGAGAATGACGATGACGTCGTCAACAATGAGGTGGGCGGAAAGGGAAATTACGTCATCGCTCGAAAAGTTGAAAATCTCTTAAAAAATGAAATAATTTATGTTACGCTATATTTCGTGTATATATTATTATATTCGTTTAATTGAGAAAAACAATCTGACAAAAACGCAGAAATGCTAACATGAGTGATAATGAATAATTAAAGTTCACAGGAAGATTTTAGAATAAACTAGTTAATATTTTTATATAATGATCTGGGAATTAATTGAGAGTTGTCCTTGGGTGGGAGAGTATGTGCTCTAGGGGCCGTCCATAAATGACGTCACGCAATTTTGTCCGATTTTTAACCCTCCCCCCCCTCGTCACACTTCGTCACAAAAAGTAGCACCCTCTGAAAATGACGTCACAAAGCTCTGACCCCTAAAACCAAATTTGCATGGCGAAGCAAAATGCTTCTTCATGGAACAAATTGGGAAAGCATGAATATTTTAAAATCTAACGGTGACCAAATATTGAAATAATTAGAAAATTATTAATAATGGTGCCCGTATACATTAAAATAATTAAAAAATAATGAAAATTTAATCCTCAAAATTAGTGCTGTTATTAATCAAATTAAATTGTTGTTAATTGTTAAATTTAATAACATAGACCTGGTGTGACGTCACATTTCTCAGACCCCCCACCCCCATGTCACACAGCGTCACAAATTTTCGACACCCCGACCCCTAGGTGCGTGACGTCATTTATGGACGGCCCCTAACTCTTAATTGTGAAGCACATCTCGGTTTAAATTAGACTAATATGTGCGTGCCAATTGCATTGTGTCCTTTACACTATCTTGCATTACATAACTTCTACGTTCCACTCACTCTGCTGAACCATTGTGCGTTATGAAAATCAAAAGATTAGCAATGAACAGGTGGCGCCACAAGTCATGCTATTTATTTATGGAAAGATGTTCAGCGTTGTGTTATCTGGCAGGTGGTGCTTTGTTAACGGCGTCGAATACGGCGTTTAGAGACGTTTAAATTCCTATTAAATCTAATTTATTGGATATGTTTTCTTCAATATATCTATTAAATATTATAAACGACGAATGGATTAACCCATTGCATAGTCTGTCAAGTCTTTAATTTCTGTCGCTTCCGAGAATGGCTCCATCGACGATAGGCACCAGTGCCAGTGCTCAATAAGAAGTACCTGGACTATGTATCTATATATGAGTTAGGGACTGCCTGTCGACAAAGGATTAAAGGGATTACAGCACGGTGCTACTGATTTATTTATGAATCTACGCTATGCGATGAGATATTAGTTATTGTATGTTCGTTTTATATGAAAACCAGTTCACACACTGCAACTGGGAACAGTAAAAGGGGCCTACAACTGAACTGAGAATGTCTTTAAATACATTGATTGATTAATGAATTGATGTTCGAATTCATTTGTCGTGGAAGACTAGGAAGAAGAGGGTTTGTTCCTTAACCTTGGAGTGGATTGCTTGTAATCTGAGCTGAGATGGATCGCTTCATTGCGTTTCTTGTGATTCTGCTTTTCGATTTCACCATATTATTCGCTGATCCAGGTGAGATTGGCTTGTCTTCTTTTCATGCATTGCCAGAAGTTGTAAGATGTTTACATGGCAACTTCAAACTCAGATGTTTTATTTTGTTTATTTGTTATAGGAGCACAAAACATTTGACAGTGTCGTTGTAGCTTTAATGCAATTACTGAATTAAACAGATGACATGGCACCTATTTCCTAAGCATTATATACAAGAAATTGAGATAAATTGTGAGGAGAAGGTAAAAGAACTTGTGTTGTCAATCTTTCCAAAAGCTCATATTTGTCAGAGGTATGGACCTGTGATTGAAGTATATTTTGTGGAAGAGACATCAGTGAAGGACAGCATTTCTATAAGGGAAACAATGAGTTGTCAGTTTCACACAGTCAATGATTAGCACCTTGAACACAATGATGAATGGCAACCACCTGATGGATGGCACTGTGATGGTGATTGACACCATGATGTTCATGTTTAATGTAATTTCTACAGTGCAAAGGCAATAGGTGGAAACTGGGCAGAGTAGGTTTTCTGAACCGAAGGACCAAGGAGTGCCAAGAGTGTCCAAGGAGAGTCGCAACTACGTTTAAATCCAGAAGTTGAGAAGGCCGTATATAACCGTTTGCCCAGAATTGACAATCTTTTGTTGATCGCAGTTTTGATGTTGGTTAATGTTGCAGATATGTTTGATAACTGTTTTTAGTCCTTTGGACTTTGTTAACCCAAGTCGGCTTTCAATTTCGTAATAGTCTAATATTCAGCATATTTTGAAAGTATCCTTACTCTGTGTTATTTTATGAATATGTTCATCTCTATCCCAGCCTCACAATGAACCATATATATCCCATTGTCAGAAAATGGCCTGCTATTTTTGAGAGGCACTTCTGGGGTGAAGGGCTGAGGCATTGGAGGCCATGGTTCCTCTATCCTTCCTGCAAAATCCACCAGTGCCACCATTGTGGGTGGACGGACTTCAGTTGACTGTTACCAGTGGAATATGATTGTTGACTATGATTTCACTTACAGCGACGAGTGATTGGTGTCTTGGTATTACGGTTACAGCACTATAGAAGCCATTATGTATTTATGAGCACGTGTTATAGCGCCCCTTCAAGATTTCTACTCAGAAGCGTTCCCGACTACAGCGCGGACACTGAATTGGAGTTTCACGCCGAAGCGCATGAGCAACTGCGAGTGAAGGACTTGCCCAGGGTCCCTACACGGTGGCTTGAGGTGGATTTGAACCCGCAACCCTCCGGCTGCAAGGCACCGAACATACCCCTACACCACTTCGCCCCAGATTAATCCTAATTAGATTAGATTAGATTAGGGGAGCAGTTAACAGAACTTCTAAGATTAGAGTTTTGTTTTGCTGAAGTGTATTCCTGACAGCTGCAACCAAACAGAGCTGAACTGTAGGCTGTGTATTTGTATCTGGACGTTGTATTAAATGTTGATTGAGCAAACTGAAAATCTGACTCAGTGCAAAACGATTTTGAGCTATTTCTGTACAAGGGTTTGTGTGTGTGTGCTTACGTGTGTGCTTGTGTATGTGTGTACATATGTGTGTGTATGTGGATCAGGACATTTGTGACTGGTGTCTTTCGAGAGCCTCTTGAAGACGCTTCTTGATAGCTGAAGTGTTGCTCTAGGACAGTGACAACGGTCAATGGGTCATCTGAGTGTCGTCTGTTGTCTTCAAGTGATGCTTACATAGGTGATGAAACTAGGGGCTGGGGAGTCAGGGCAGCCAGGGCCCCTTCTCATTGTAGTCGTGTGGGGTTTCTGTATTGCCTACCACTCTTACTCTCACTGTATGCAAGTGGATTTTTAGACAACCTGGTCCTACACCTCTAATTCTCACTGTACATATGCAGTTGGGTTTCTGGACTACCTACCAATTTCATTATCACTGTATGCAGTTGGGTTTCTGGGCTACTTACCCATTTCATTATCACTGTTTGCAAGTTGGCTTTTGGACAAACTACCTCGCCACACTCTAGGCAAGTAGGGTTTCTGGACCATGTACATTTGTACACCTTATCAATATCAGAATAGGCAAATGGAGACAGTCAATCACTGACCCTTTCTTGCATGCATTTAGAAATTGACTGTGAAGTCCAGGTGCCTTTGTATTGTGTGTTTATGAAAATGAAGACTGACATGGTGTGAGCCTAATGAAGCTTCTGGCCACAGACTGACTCTGTAATCCAAGTACTTGACCACATTAACTGTACTAGGCTTTATATGTCTCTGAGTCTGTTCTTTCCAGGCTGACAACTGAGCCCCTGGCATTAAGATGTGCGGGTCTCTTAGGAGTCTTAGCAGGGTAAGTAAATGACCCTCAGACCCACAGGTTGTAGATGTCTTTGTTTGACTTGATCTGAAAGTGATTTAATAGACCTTCGAGCAGTTGACCCCTAAAGGCCTATGGTCTGCGTTTTGGTTGAAAGAAGAAGCTTGTGTCTAGTGGCAGCTGTTGGACTTGGATCTGGCACTTACATGGTTGACTGGGTGTCTTGTTTGGAGTCTTAGACAACTTCAGGCACTTACATTAACTAAGTAGTAATTGGACAAGCTCAGGAAGTCAGATTAATTAAAGTAGTAATCCTATCCCAAAGGTGTGGGAAGAAAAATTCATAATTAAGCAACGCATTATAAGTTGAGAGTCCATTGGCTGAATGAAGTAAATGTTAGATTTCATGGAAGTAGTAACTTATGACTGGTATAAAAATGACAAAGCAGAACAGACTTTCATGGACTTCAGTTTTGTGAAGTGATTTAGAGCTGTTTGTATGATGTTGAGACGTCTATTGCAGAGCCCAAGAGTATCAGATCACAGTTGGTGTAAAACATAGTAAATACCAGTCAACAGAGGCAAGTGGATGAAACCTTTGCCAAACAACATGCCAAGATGATCATAGTATATGTTGCTTTTACTACACAGGATGCCAAGAACATGACTAAAGTGGAAAAAATATTGATCCTCAACCTCAGTCTGAAAGTCTTTCAGATGAGTGATGAGTGAAAGGCAAAATGGACTCACTGGACATGTTTATATTTAGATTGATGTGTAAATTGGTATAATTGCTCCGCTTCACTCTGTATTTTCATGACAGACATGAAAATAGTTCTGCTTACAAATTACTCAGTGTTTCAAGAATGTTCTTACAATTCGTTTTATACAGAGACATGCTGGTATAAATTTACAGGGATTAGTGGGAACCAAGTGGTGGGACAGGACAGATATAATGGGAAATAATGAAAGCCTTGTAATCGAAATTAATTAATTAAGATAATAAGTAAACAAAGCAACTTTTTCTTATTATTGTATACCATTGCCTGCCTTGATTGAAGCAGAGTAGATATATTTGGGGCAAAGTAAATATAATTGGAAATAGTGAGAGCCTTCTAACAGACATTAATTAATTTAAATAATAAGTAAACAAAGCAGCTTTTTCTTGTTATTATATACCATTGCCTGCCTTGATTGAAGCAGAGTAGATAGAACTGGGGCAGAGTAGATATAATAGGAAATAATGAAAGCCTTGTAACAGAAATTAATTAATTAAGATAATAAGTAAACAAAGCAACTTTTTCTTGTTATTATCGACCATTGCATGCCTTGACTGAAGCATTTCTGGACGGCCCATGACCGATAATTTTGGCTTCATCTGCTATTCTATGGTGTTGGCTTTTCTTGGGCTTTTGGACAGAAATGATGCAGGATTATGGCTGGAAGTCGTGCGTGTGGCTATGGATGGATTCACTTCATTGTGGCCTCAGCCAGCAGGGAAGTGCATTTGGCATTCCTCATCGGATTGTTGTTGATGTTCAGTAAATCAGAGACAGGTCTCGTTTATCGCTTGGCACTTCGGATAAACAGTTCTTGGTGGGAGGAAACTTAACCGGTCTTTGGAGAGCGTCAGTCGTTGCGCAGGTCAGGCCAGAATGGGAATAGAAGAGTGGGCACTGTGGTGTTGGCAAGTGGTTAGATTAAGTGGTGATGCTATTGAAACATTCATATTAGACAGTATCGTCATCCGTAGGCGTATTTAAGTAATTAAGTAAGTATATTCTTTATTGAAAAACCAACTGCTAACCGCATTTTGGTGTACATCGTTCATCAAATAAATAACAAATAAATTTGAGTATAAAGCATTCGTGTAACAAATGTTGTATGAGATGAGAGTTTGTCTTAGGTATGATTCACTTGTGGGTTCTGGGACGTAGCGAGTATGAAACAGTTTTAACAGGAGGCAATAGCTAATAAATGTGCAGGTTGCTGATGATGGTTGAAAAGAGGTTGGAGTCTGCTTTCTGGCAAAGTTGTCCGAAACTTTGGTAGGATTTAGGGGTTTAACTTTTCAAAACTGACCCCTTACAATGGGATCATGTCCAATGGAAGCCCCCCCCCTCTCCCAATGGAAACCCCAAATTGTTTCCTGGCTATGCCCTTGTCATCATCATTGCACTTCTCCACTTCCACAGAAATGTCATCATCATCGTCATCACCACCTCGATCATGATTGTCATTGTCACCTCTACCATCTTCATCCCTTCATTGAACTCAGGTATTTACTAAAACAGAGTAATGTTAAGAGGCTCTGCAGCCCAATTGTTTATCGACATTTAAGCTTTTCAGTAATTGAACTATTTTTTTTAAAATTCTGCTTCGCCAGAATATGAACCTGTTACTTGAGCCACTTCTGCCGATCTGGATCCCAGGTCATATCATTCGAAGTTCGAACATATTGTCATTACACCTTTAGAGAAATTCAATACTGTTCAGAAAGCTTGCATGAATCTGTTTGTATACCCCTGTACAGAGAAAGGCTGGCATGAATTTACATTAATTACAGCTACATGCCATGTAGCTGCAAGAGTGGAAGAATGAATGTTGTCTACAGCAGATAAGGATCCATTTGGAAATATGGAACTACCCAGAGACAGATAAAGACACAGTCACGGAGAGGGAGACAGACACAGACAGACAGACAGAGACAGAGAGATATATGTAGATTGAGTGGGAGTGACAGGCTCAAGAGAGAGGCTCTTAAGATTACTCTCTTTTAGATATAAGCCCTTCCTGGAAGTGATCTAAGCTTGTAATAGGAAATCATTGAGCTCTAATACTATAATAGGAAATTAGATGCAAGGCAGTGACCCAAGTATTAATTCATTTCCTAATGTGACAGAAGGTTGGAAGGTTGCAATGAAAGGCTCCATTTGTCCATTGTAATCAGAAGCCCTGTTTCTAACTTTTTATTTCTACTGATGTGTGTGGTGTGTGTGCTCGCACATGCATGCCTGCTTGTGGTGAATTAATGTGTGCACGAGTGAGCAAGTAAGTGAATGAAATGAATTAAAAGAATGATTGTATATATATATATACACACATATATATATATAGCATTTATATGAAGCATGTCAGAGCATGTGTGTGCATTTGTATGTATGAGTGAATCAATTTATTTGTATATGTATGTGTGTGAATGAATCAATGTATAGTGAGTGAACTAATAAATGTGCGCACGTGTGTGTGTGTGTGTGTGTGTGTGTGTGTGTGTGTTTGTGTGTGTGTGTGAGTACACGAGTGAGTGATGAACTGAATGAATAAAATGAAGGAAAGAATAAAATGAGGAAGTGTACAAATGGCAGTATAAAAAATTGGAGATGGTTGCTAATTTACTTTTAACTGGGATAGTTAACTCTGCCGCTGCTCATACTGTGGCAATGCCAGTCCCAAGGATGGATAAAGGAGGAGGGCAATGCTAATGATCTTTGTTATCACACAGTGTTGTAACTGTTGTTAAACTGAAACTGTTACTACTGCTAATTTACTTCACCGTATTGTGTGGAATGAGCTTCTGTTGACCTTAAACAGAAATTCCATTAGATAATGGCGGTTTGCTCTCAAGACATAAACTCCCCCTCAGTAGGACATTTGCCTTCACTGCTGAGCTATAAATGTTGGGCTGTATATACTTCATTGTAGAGGAAATGCAATATAGGGTGAACTCCGTCACTGCCCCTACTCTGGCAGTGCCAGTCCCAACCTGAGTATAGGAGGAGGGAGAGGCACTGATCATCTTTGTTATGACAGGGCATCATTAAACAGTGCTACTAACCAGCCAACAATCTAGGTTCTTAGGATAACCATTTAGCAAATGGTCTGTTAATGTCTTAAGGTAGGGCGCCGCACTCTTAACAACTGGTCGTGAAATCTGCCCACAGCTGGCGAACAGCATTCACTTTAACTAATTGAGAGCAGCTCCGTAAGCTGGAGGTAGTAGCCAGAGGCATTCTATAGCCAGAGGTTAACACTGAGTGAATGGTCGTTCAGATTTGCATGGTTGGCGATCAGTGAGAGAACTCAGTTCACTTGCCCAAGGGTCCGAAAGGGACTCCCACAAAGATTCTTTATCTTAGCAGTGTACAGCAATCTGTGCTAGCAGCTGTAGGAACTGTGTGTGGCAGGAATCGGTTGGGGGTCTTGATAGCCAGAGTTGAGATAGAAATGGGTTGGGGGTTCCTGTAGTTACACCTTTGCCTTTTTAAAGTTTTTTTCTATCAGTTTAGCTGATGGAGTGTGTGTGACAGTTATTGAATTTTGATAAGGCAGTAGAGCACTATGCAAATATAATATATTTGCCTGGTAGAGTGGCTCTTAAGGGCCTAAGGACCTTCTTGTGCATGTTCAAGTTATTTGCCTACTTTGCAAATAAACGTTAACACTTGCAGCTCAAGCCCCTTCAGTTAATGCAAGTGTCTTGCCTGTGTAATTAATTGATTAATTTTTGGATGAAGTGCTTTTATTTCTGTGTACGAAGACGTTTCATTGAGCTTAGTGTCGACACGTTGCTGAAAACCGCAGTTGCTTGTAAATTGTTGTTGTTCTTGTACTTTTCTTCGTTGCTTCTGTTGTTTAGTTGTTGAAAGCTGCTATATCTTGTTTGACTTATGAATGGACTTTCTGAAGGTTGAGCAATCTCTTGTGGATGTGTTTTCTTGTGACCATTGGTTTTTGCTGCCCCGTGTTCATTGGCAGTTGGAACTCTCTACATCCGCATGTATGCTACTCTTCTACCAAGACTATCTTTTGCTCTAAACCTTAAAATTTGCATCTTCCAGTCTTTTTATAATTCTTAAAATTTGCCTGACGTCAGGGTACGCTGCTAAACTTATTAAGAAGGTCATTATCAAATTATAGTTGGATTTTATTGTAAGAATTCAATTCAGCTGGGTTCCATTGAGACCAGTCTGTACTAGTCATAGGGATCGTTCAATCATGAGCCTGCTTCTGGCTATGTGACTATGCAATATACTTGTACATGGCTGCAGGCACAGCTGCCTTTGCCTACAAATTGACATTACTTTTTCATTTCTCTGCTTCCAAAAATTGGACTGCCACAGGCTAAGCTAGCCGTACATATTTCCTTATACTGGAGCCACATGGGATGTGCAACAGAGTTCCATTAAAGAGGAATCTTTTTTTATCTTGTGACTTTGAGTGCTCTACACGAAATGAGAGTTAAGGAGTACATATGACTGCAGCGTAGAGCCTACACTGTCGATAGTTTGTCATCTGTGAAGGCTGCTTGTGAAACGAAAGCAACATGCCAGCTGAGGGATTCCCGGTGATATATCGAGTCAGACAGCCTGCAGCCAATGTGCAATTTGCAGAAGGGGTGATCTCGGCCCCTCCATCGAAATCCCAAGAAAAATTGCTTTGCATTGCGGGTCAGCGCTCCGGTTTGCCTGGAGGATATGGCGTCCAAGGAAATGGTGTGCTCGGCTGGTCGTGCGTTATTCTGTTATATGACGTTAAGACTGTTATATGACTTCCGGACTGCAGTTCTTGCCTTACGTACTCGAGGAGGAATGCGAGGCTTTGGATTTTTGATTTAGCTTTTGTTCAGCGGTGTGTCAGTTGTTCTGGGGGAGGGAGTGGGTGTATGATTTGTTTTCAGGTTAGGAGGAAACTGAATCAGTTGTGTGTCATGTTTGACAGCTCTTGGTGTAACTGTGGTGGTGGCTCCTTGGGCTTCTGCTTGGAAAAATGGATTGTTTGGATCTGTTTATGTGTTTTGTGGAAAGGAGTCAAATTATGAGGATTTCCGTGTGAGGCCAAAGAGAAGAAAAAGGTTTTGAGAAAAACAAAGGTGAAAGAGAGGTTAACTACCTAGAATTTGAGAGCATGTCAATGCAGTTGCAAACTTTAAGGTTTATGAAGTGTTGTTGCATCATAATAATGTGGTTTTGGCATTGTTGGAGTTTTGCAATGGTGTCTGTAGGCTGAGTTGTCTCTAAACGGTATTTGATAAGATACTTTCATTTATGGTGTGAATTTTGGTCGTGATTATGTTTTAAGATGATACCAGTTCCCACACAGTTTGTTCACAGTGAGTTCCATTAACTATATTGCTTCCGAACTAGACAGAGCCAACATGTACACAGCTATTAGACTCCTTTTCTTGAAGTTTACGCATTCCCCTTGGCCATTATGCAAGCTCTCCAAGTTGTAAAGCGTGTTTCCTATGTAGCTGTTGGCTTCTGAAGTTGTTTACATTCGTCTTGGAGCTGCCGGGAAGTTTATTGTACATTCAGCTGTTGCAAGAAAACTTGAACCATGTGGAAGCAGGTGCATAATGAACCTCTGTAGACTTTGTAATACAAGCTGCTTCCTCTGTGTCAGGTTGTTCTCATTGACAGGTCAGGCTGGGCTTGGTTGTCTGTAAAAGTAAATTTAGAATTCTCTTGGTTGACATTAGTTCTAGTGTGGTCCTCCTCTCCAAAACCCATAGAAAGCACCTATATAGATGTTTCCAGTGCCCTTGCACTTTCCAGTTGAGTCAAGGCTGATAGATACCGATAAGATGTAAACACACCACTCTCAAGTATCTGTAGGTTGTGTTCTATACAGCAGTTGTAAGGTTGTTTGACTCTGGTGAGTGTCTTTGGCATCAGCACTTTACAGAGTTTCTCAGGAAAGCACTTCCATCCTCTCCACGATCGACAAAGGGCATCTAATTGTACAAATACATTATACTGATACATAAAAGTTGAACTGGTGTATAATTGTGTTGTTATTCGCACACTACTGACTGGTTCTTGTGAATCATATTGCTAAACATTATGGCCTAGCTAATGACGCTTTTGTCCCTTTAGAGCAGGAAGGTCAAAAGTCGAGCCCACGGGCCATTTCTGGCCCACCAACAATGTTTATCTGGCCCGTGGAGCCTTGCCTAAAGACTACACAATTTGAGAATAAAAGTTCAATTTTTTTCCTTTTCATGGTATGTAAAGCGACATCAGATTGCTGTGCCAGCAACAACAAGCCAGTCAATAATAAATCCTCATTTTGTTATAGAGGTTCTTGATAATGAAGATCAAAATTAAGACCATTTTTATGCTAAAAATGCACAATTTTGGATTTAGTTTTGCAAAAACATTTCTGGGGATGGGCTTACTGAGCCCGCTCCCAGACCCTACCCCATTTTGCTCAGGCGCCTTCGGTACCGTGGCCCGCCACTTGCTGAAAATATTGCCACTGGCCCACCATTAAAAAAGCTTTGACACCTCTGGCTTAGAGCAGTATCCATAGTTTTTATGGTAGTGTTTGGCTGAACTCTCCCTTAATGCGTGTTGTTTAGAGCAGAGAAGACCTTTAAGGAAGTGTCCAACTATGGTACCTGTATAGTTAAACTGACTGGTACTGGAGTGATTTCTACAGTGACATTTTCATTTATTACTTTCAGATAGACCTACATACTTTGTTTTGCCAAAACTGTTGCACTGTACATAGGTTATTCATAGCCCTCATTGACTAATAGCTGTTGATATACTTTTGGCATATATGTGTAAAGTGCCATGAGAAGGAAATTATCTACCAGGTAATAGGTCTGGTAGAGATCGTCTGTTGATGCTGGTGGCACTGTGATGTGTTGCCTAGGGAATAAACCACTGGTTTCGATTTGAGAAGATAAATTCTCTTGCTCTGTTGAGTGACGATACATGTATTTCCTTCCGTCATATATATGTCTTTTATCCGAAGCTGCTTACATTCTGCAGGTTGGTTGCTGCGAGATAGGCTGTAGCTTTGGTGAAGTGCTTGAGTTGCAATCATATTTCATTCTTGTGCGGCTCTGGATAATGTTGAAGCGCATGGATATTGTTGAGGCCTATATGCAAGAGAATAATGTACCGCCACCGTTGAGTAGTAGATATCGTGGAGTGAACTTCTTATATTGCAGTCATATCATTGCCGTCCTCTTGAAAGAGTATTTGTATTAGTAAGAGATAGCCAGAGAAGTTACAAAACTAATAATACTAATAGTCCCATAAAGTTGGTGATTGTGGGAGGACACAAGCGGTGGTTGGTAGTGTTCTGAGGACGCAGAGGCCATAAAAATATGAGATGGGGACTGATACTGGCCTGGGAAAGGTGCATCCTAGGGCATTTTATGGGAAATTCTTTCTCCCCCTTTGCCTTTATCTGCCCTTGGGCCAACCTTATCACTGGCCAGTTCAGAAGTAATGAAAAATATATACCAACAACCAATGTCAGTCTGCCTGGCTATAATGCTTTCTGTCTGCCTGCTATACTGCCTGTATCTGTGCTTCTATCTGCCTTTCTTGGAGCTGGATATATCTCTGATTCTTGATGTGGAAGGAACTGCCATCTCTGTGAGTCACAGGATGGCCCTGCTGTTCAACGCTGCGTGACTGTCTCTCTCTACTATACAATGTAATTATCGGTTTCTCCAGTCATAGCAGACAGTGACGGTTTCCTTCATTCGGTGATGGTTCCCTTCATCTGGTGACGGTTCCCTTCATCTGGTGATGGTTCCCTGCATCTGTTGACGGTTCCCTTCAACACCCGTCTCCTTTGTTCTGCTTTTTAGGGTCCATATGTGCAGCATGGGTCTGTTACTGAGGGCTAAAGCAGTCTTTTTGTTGTCTCTGGCAAAGAAAATTGATTTTTCTTTTTACAAGAAAATAGCCTACGAAACTTAATTTTGGCATTGACTGTGACTTTCAGCTGACCTCAGAAAATTTGCTCTGGATGTTTGCATAGTGCCGATGTGTGAACCTGCATAATTTTCTATGGAAATCCATGATTAGAGCTATTTTTCACTGAATATTATTAAGAAGTGCCTGATGTAGGGTATGTAGAAATCAGTGATGTCCATAGTGATGTCCATAGTGGGATAATTCATTGGGTACCCACGAGTTTCTGTTCAGTGGATGTCCATTAGTTGATATATACTTCAAGAGGTATTTCACAGGATATCGGTAAGTTCAGTATCGGAAATTGGTACAGATTGGGACTTTCGTGATATGACTTGGCAGATATCAAACTACTACATCTTTATTGCCAGATGCTAGATGCTTTACTGAAAACGCATTTCGTAGCTGTTCCTAGTGTCTTCCTGTTTGTGGTTTTATGGATGTTATTGATCTTTCTTGATGCATATCTAGTTTTCATTATTTTCCGTATTGCTTTTAGTGTTAGTTGTTACAGCGACTACTGTTAGCAGGCGTTTCACTGATGCTATCGTTGTTGTTGATACTTGTCAATGCTATCGGCATAGCATGTCCTTGGAATACTGATTACAGAACAAGACTTGCATCATTGTGTAAAAGCCTCTTTGAATGATAACCAGTGTTACGAAATCCTTGCTGTGGCATTGAATAATAGAGTTGATGGTACACGTAGAGTGCTCTTGAGAGGCACTTAAAAGTTGTTTTATAAATAGTCACATGCATGCGTACATACATACATGCGTACATACAAACATACACACACACACATATGCCACTGTTTGTACTGGA
Organism: Aporrectodea caliginosa; assembly: GCA_020284085.1. Taxonomy (NCBI): domain Eukaryota; kingdom Metazoa; phylum Annelida; class Clitellata; order Crassiclitellata; family Lumbricidae; genus Aporrectodea; species Aporrectodea caliginosa. Next base: position 71,905 of record JACEVL010001055.1, read on the forward strand.
TTATGCTATAGTGTCATTCGTGCAAGATTGCTGTATTATGTGACACAGTAGCCTATTGCAGTGGTTTTCAAATGGTGGTAAGTGTACCATTAGTGGTATGCGAGGTGTCGCTAAGTGGTATGCAAGAAAATAAAAAAATGTAAATTTTCTATGTGTTTATGCCCATCTTTCTTTGATTAGCTATTTTACGTCCACCATGTGCATCAGTTTTTTTTATCTGACCTTTGCTGGTGGTATGCCAATATTTTATTTTTTTGCTGGTGGTACAATAAAAATAACGTTTGAAAACTGCTGCCCTATTGGTTAGCTCTTGCAGTTACATACTGTTTAAGATTTTCTGTTTGCAAGCCTTCATTGAGAATTGCTGAGTGCTATCGATTCACTCTTTGTCATTGATGGATGCTCTGTATTGCACTCTCTAGTGATGCAAGCGAATAAATGAATGTTTTATAATCTAGTTCGATTATTAGAAGATAACAGTCATTAAATAGAGTAGAGATGCTTAATATGACTCGTTGTCATTGGAAAGTGGTTCTAGAGTTGCTTGCTGTCATTAGTTATTAGTATTTAATAAATGCAGATTGATTGATTGATTGATTGATTGATTGATTGATTGATTTATTGATTTATTGATTGATTGATTGATTGATTGATTGATTGATTGATTGATTGATTGATTCATGATAATGTGCTTTTAATTTGTGCAGAGTTGAGCCAAGGCCTTGAATTTGATGAGCTGGCGTTTACACTTGAGCCGGTCGATACGATCTCCCTTCGAGACAAGCCGCTTATTCTTCACTGTGTCGTGCAGACTTCAGTTGAGGGTGGAACTGTCGGTGTGCAATGGATGAAGGATGGTGCTCCTGTTGCACTTAACAGTCGCAGGTAAGAAAGGTCATTCAAATAATAATAATAATAATATTCTTTATTGAAACAATCCGGTTGACAAACGCAACCGGTTACAGTGTACAGTTATGCAATTGAAACAATTCACCAGAATACAAATGACAGAAAACATAAATCTTAACTACTAACAGAACAGACAGCCTGCAATACACGGCGCTAATAGCAGCCTACAAAGCATGTCCGCCTGTGGGGCTCGCTCTCGGTACCTCTCGCTCTCTATGCCAGTGTGTTATCCAATTTGCTATCGGGCCCCAATGTTGCTACTTGGCTGATGACGTTTGGTAATGGTGGTGAACCTATTAATGTTAACACAGTCCTAATTATAATGATGATTTTCGTAAAGCATTCTTATTTGTGAACTGCTTCTGGGTGCTGTATTTGTCAATTTTCAGTGCAAGAGCTGAGAGTTAAATAATAGGTCTAAGAATTTCAATTGTTTCAGTCTTGCATTTAACTTCGTCTACCGTTAAAGTATCTGTAATATGTACCTGACAACAGCTAAGTTTCTAAGCTAGATTGTGGTAGTTCAAAATGCCTAAAGAGTAAGATGATGAAAGGATTAAGAGATAGCTTGTGATATGACCAAGTTCTCTATGTTGATCATTAAACGCTCGTTTCAAAGGATTGTTTTTTGTTTATATTGTAAGTTAGAAATGAATTTCTGACCAGTTCGAGTGAGAAAGTCTCTGATATTAAATGTAAAAGATAACATGTTTGCTAGTAGTTGAGATAACAACGTAGACAATGCATTCAGCACCCCGCGGGGACCTATATAGTCCCATGTTTCAGTCTATGAATATATTTTTATGACCCAGTATGCCTCACGATTTCTGCGCACTGTTTTCAGCGTTCAGTCGCTGTTTCTGAATACATCATTTGTCTGGGGTGAAATCCGATTATGATCCCAGATGATGCATCAATGATGATAACGAGATCCCCGTGGAATTTGTGGCACTACAGCCAGCATCCTATGAAAGTTCCCTACGCTGAGTAGTGCCTTCCTGTATGCCGTAGTAGTCGAGACTGTGCGGCCAGATTCTTGTTACGATGATTGTCGTTTGTCAATTTCCAGAGGATCGCTGGCAGGAAGGCAGCTTGAGCTATTGCAGAAGAGGCTTGCATTAGCCGTGTGGACTGGCGGATTGGTTCTGGCTTTGCGGCCTGTGGCGGCTGGAATTGACCGTTGGATATTAAATTCTATTCCCTCACATGGCACATTAATGTTTGTTGTCTTTGCTCTCACTGGAATACCAATCGGATGGTATTGTGGAATGTGTCAACAATAGGTTACATGAAATCGTATTTATCAATCATGCTTGGATGCCCAGGAATTTGAGAGTTTATCCATGCAGGCTTTTGTAATATTTGCTTATTGCATCAGCTGTTCAAGCTGACTGATTTGTTGGAAATTTTTTGACAGACAAAGCTATTTAAATAGGTGCATTCCTTTTGTTTGTGGAAGTGACTAAAATATAAACAAAACTTCATGAAATTGTGCAGAATTCCTTGACCATGCAGGTGTGTTACCTGCACTTTCAACCTCTGCTTTAACTGCATATCTGACATTTTGTCAGGTTCTTTTCAAAAGTAGTGGTTATTGTCTGTGTATGCAGTACTGTGTTCTGTCCACAAGGCAGAAGACAAGTCCTTGCTAATTCATAATTAATATTTACTCAATTCTGAACATCATCCGCTATTTAGCGCATTCTGGGAAAGTCGTTTTGGATGGAATGGCTGGATTTGTAATTCTCTGTTCCAAATGGGTGGCTGGTTGGCCCAGTGGTTTCTCACCCAGAGGTGGTGGAGCTCGAAAATTTTGCAAATCTTAAACTAAGCCTATCTGACGAATCTATAACTGATACTCGCTATTAGGAAAACAAATAAAATGTATAAAACAAGAATTATAGGTCGATTACTGTAGCAAAAGCACATTTAAGTGACGGGCCTTCTGTTTTAGGTGGCGGATCTCATAGTTTAGGGGACGGGTCTCAAATCTAGGATGATCCGGCGATATCCGACTGTATTTAGCCACTGGGTGGCCTGATGGCCTTGAGATAACTACACCAGCCTCTTCTTTGTAAATGTTACCTATACAAGGAGGTTCAGCGCTGAATTTCAACGGGGTTTTGCTAGATCATGAGATCATGCCTAAAGCTGAATAAAATATGGGATCAATGTCTCAGATGACATTATGTCAGAATTCTTGTTGTAAAGAGGTTTTGATGTAATTCTGATCCTTTCTTAAGTCCTTTCTCCTTCATGCAGGGAACTCATTTCAACGTGCTTATCATGAAGAAATAATTTCAGTTGGACTAGATCAGTGCTTCCCAATCTTTTTTGGCCATGGAATCGTCTCCTATGGAACCCCGACCTAAACAAAACATATTCTGGTATATAATGTTTTGAACTGTGATGGGAGTATATACAGTTTTAATCGATAAACATTAAATTATAAATTTTTTTATTGAAATTTCCCACAGTCTTCACCTAGGAGTCTTATTTACAATGCAACAACACATGGGGGCCCGATAGCACATTGGATAACACACTGGCATAGAGAGTGAGAGGTACCGAGTTCGAGTCCCGTAGGGCGGACATGCTTTGTAGGCTGCTATTAGCGCCGTGTATTGCAGGCTGTCTGTTCTGTTAGTAGTTAAGATTTATGTCTTCTGTCATTTGTGTTCTTGTGAATTGTTTCAATTGCATAATTGTACACTGTAACCGGTTGCGGTTTTTCAACTGGATTGTTTCAATAAAGAAAATATTATTATGTATTCAAACAACACTTTTATCCAATTTCCTTGTGGAACCCTTGTCTTCCCCTCACGAAACCCTAGGGTTCCACAGAACACACTCTGAGAAACGCTGGTCTAGATTACCACATGCTAGCAAACTACCAAGCAATTTATCTACCACAATGCGCAGACATTTCTACCTCCTGCATCCTTTATGATGTTATGAACAATAATGGCAACCCAGAGGTTTACTGCTTTATATAGATCCAGTTGAAAGAACTGAAGCCACATATCTAATGATATGCATGATTATATTAAAGTATTCTCTCTTTTCAGGCAGCTGTTAGCCAATGGATCGCTTTTGATCGAGGGTCGCCCTGACGACGGAGCTTACCGTTGCCTAGCAACCGTCAGTGGTATCGGTTCCATCCTCAGTCGAAGCGCGCAGATTCAGTTGGCATGTACGTCGTTGGCTTATGTTGCTTAGGTTGGCTTGGCTGTATGTTGGAAGCCAACGCTTACCATGTATGAATTGTAATGGAAGATGTTAAACTTTTATTACTTCACCTATGCACCGTTGTCCAGGGCCAAAGAGCAGAACTGACAATGGATGACAATATGAGTGGCACGGCAATTCATATGCATGAATTTTTAATAAATATCTGAGGACTGGTGGTTGGAAAATTTGTATTTTAATATGTGAAAAATAGATCTGCTGACTTGACAGGGTTTCAATACATGTGTGAAACCATTGGTACATTATGGTATTATGTCCATGCTAAAATGTTGAATGCAATGTAACGCGAAGTGCATATATTGTTGAAGCTATTCTAATTGTTTACAAGGTATATTAAATTGAGGAAGTCGATTCCATAGAGAGGGACCTATGCACACAAAGGATCTGGATTGAGCCATTGTGGTCCTAACACGGGGAACAAAAAGGTCAAGCCGGAAGAAATTAAATAGCTATGTTATTATCTGTGATGTTGTGCTGTGTAGCTGCTGTTATGTGCTGCGACATAATTACTAATGTGTTGGCTTCTGTGTATTCAAACCTTAGCATAATGTTTCTCAGATATTATTATATCAGTTATTATTATTAATATTTTCAGTTATTATTAAGTCGTTACTAGGGAATAACCGGGTAGACTTTTTCCACCGAGTACCGAATCCGAGTATTTAGATGTACTATTTGCTGGATCCAGATATGAACCAAGTACTATTTGTTCCATCTGTGAAGCTCTACACTTTCATGTAATAAAAAATTATCGAAATAAATTTTTTTACTTGTAATTACTAACTAATACATTTCTCATTTTAGAAATAAATAATTGATCAATGAAATGGACTTGACTTCCATTAATTCGTTGGATGTTTATCCGGTTATTCCCTAATCGTTACTCCTGATGTTACACTGCAAAGTGTATTGCGTGATATAAAATGTTGCTGGGTGTTGTGTGTATTCAGACGTGGACAAGGTCTTCTCGGAGGAGCCACAGAATGCGTCCGCTGGGCTCGGTGATGTCGTCATGTTGTCATGTGCAATCAGCGGCGCTCCTCCGCCTCCGATCGAGTGGCTAAAGGACGACGAGCAACTCGATCCCCAGAGCCTTGCTTACTACGTTCATTCGGACGAGACAGATGGCGCTGTGCTCGAGATCCGCAGCGTTCAGGCGGCCGACTTCGGCCGATACAAATGCCGAACCACTGGGGGAGACAAGACGAAATTCAGCAACGTGGCCATCCTTACACAGAACGCAGCATCTGGTTAGATCATGCAAGCTGAACTTTATCTGATGATTTCTTTAAAATGATCAGCATCAAGCTGTAGATTAAGTTCTAATATTGTGTGGGCGAGTGAATGTCAAAGTGGCAGGTAGATAGGTTGTGCTAGGCTTGCACGGTGCTGACCTAATGGGCTGCTGGTCAAAAGAGATGAAACTGTCACACTAGAGAAGGGGTGTCGTACAGTACTGAATTGTAGCCAGCATCACAAATGACCAGTCAAAAATACATCATATCTGTCAAAAGTCTGGTAGACTATGTAAAGGATAGATTTTGATTATTTCTTTTTTGCAAGAGGCAGAATTGATCAGGATTTTAAAAACTTGAAGGGGAGGCTGGGGAGCATTGCGAAGAAGTCATGGAAGGAGAAGAAGAAGAAGGAGTAGAAGACGAAGAAAAAGAAACCATGCCCCACTGACCAAATTTCCTTCTGATCTGACCCGATTGACATTGGCAGAAAAAAAAGTTTCCCACTTGTCACTTCTCACTCGAACAAACGTCGATGGTTATCACTTGTTTTGTTTTATTAAAGAAAGCCCATATGTTTGATGGGGTCAAAAGTTTCCCAGAGCATAGGAGCAGAACACTTCATGTGAGGAAGAACACTACACAGGCACCTCTGAAGGGGAGGCAATGGCATTGTGCACTGGTTGCACATGACCTCATATATCTGATTCAAAAGTCTGGTAGACTATGTAAAGGATAGATTTTGATTCCTAACTAATTTTTTCAGTGCTGAGGGTCTGTTTCTCTACCTTGGATTAAAAATAAAATATTATAGTATTTTATATACTTTTTTCTCGTTATAGTAGTAGCTCGTATTAAACACATTATTTCTTGCTTCTTGATGTTTTTATGAACAGCAAGTAGCCAGGAGATGGCACCATATTTTGTCATGATGCCAAGGAGCTGTGTCATCAGAGAGGGAAAGGACGTGGCCTTGTACTGTGGTGCCAATGGCAAAGACCGAAAAGGAAAGAGACCGACAATTGGTTGGTTAAAAGACGGCATCACAATTGATCTCAGGTATGTGACTTACCAGTACTACTGGTAATTATATTTATTATTACCATCAAATTCATCAGCATCATCATGCTCATCAACTTCTTCATTTTCATTAGTACCATGTTCGTTATCAGATGATTATTTCCATTCACTGCCGCTTTATCATTGTAACTCGTCATTCTTACTTCACTGTTGCTACCATGAAAATAGGAACTGCTCATGGGGACTAAGTTAAAAGTCATATAGTTTGCATGAAGTTCCACTATGGTTTTTCCAGTTGGTATATATGCGTGGATGTATCGGAATATTTATATATCATTTTTTTAAAGCCTTACATATATAACGGATCAAAAAGTGTGTTGTAGGTAAGCTGAAAATATTTCTTCAGCTACTGTGATATAAAGTTCCAGTTTGAGTGAACAGTTGTTGTTACTCATTTCATTCATTCATTCATTCATAAATTTCATCTTATGCATTTTGATAATGACTGTATAGAAGTTCTTCAGATAGTGTTAGAGTAGTGTTTGTTACCACTTAGGCTTTGATGTGCAAATTCAGACAATGAGAGATTCTCATTAGGGAAGCGTGAATATTTGATTGGATTAGTTGCTGCGTTTGTGACCACCTGCTCTTTGATGTTCAGCTCAGACAATGAGAGATTCTCGTTAGTTGGCGAGGGAAGCCTAAGAATCGAGCGCATTGAAGAAGACGACTCTGGACTGTACACCTGCAGGGCAACCAACACAGAGGATGCCATAGATGCCAGCGCTGTTGTTAGCGTCCTAGGTATTTGCCTGACAGATCTTTGCAATTACGTACATGAGTGAAGCGTGTCAAGCTTTCATTATTTGCAGCAATCATCAACTTATTTCTTACTGTTTGGTTTCAAATGTCAAACGTAAATCAGACATTTCTCTTCTGTTTGCTAATAGAATCCATACTGGTGTAAGACAAAGGCTTTTTGTATTATTGTCAGTTTGCTCTAAGTTCAGTGGTGTGCCAAAGACCTAATGCTAAACCAAATGTGCTAGTTTAAAAATACCATTAATTAGTGACTACCATTAGTATGATATTAAGATTTTAATTGTGGTGTACTTCTAAGGCTTCAGTGATTTGATTGCACTGTCTTGAATACACTGGGCTGTGCTGTTGCTGTGTCTTAAAGTCTTTGCCTTTGTCTGCTGTTTTTCTGTGAACAGTTAGAAACCTTTCTGTTTGGCTGAGTATTTTTTCAATTGAGCATAAGTAATGATGATTTTTCTTTATATGAAATTAAGTTGTTTGTCTTGAGCTGCTCTGCCACTTGAAAATAATTGTTTTATAGTGGATTGGACTGTCTTTTTGAATGGTTAAAATATCATTCAGTTTGGTGGTAGGCATTTAATTAGGTAGTAAATGTTTAATTTTAATGTTAAAATGGTAGATGTTTAATTAGGTTTTAGGTGTTTAATAAGAATGGCACAATATCTTTGTCACTAAATTCTCCGCCCCCTCTCTGCCACGTCAAAGCGTCCTCTCAGATCCTCTGACCGGCTTGACCTTTTTGTTCCCCGTGTTAGGACCACAATGGCTCAATCCAGATCCTTTGTGTGCATAGGTCCCTCTCTATGGAATCGACTTCCTCCTTCTCTATGCTCTAGAATCCTCTCTAGTAGCATCTATACCTCTTTCTCTCACCTTAAAACCTTCCTTTTTCCTCGGAGTACCTCGCACTGGGAGCACTTCTGAAAGGCTTATGCTATGAGAGGCGCTTTATAAATGATCAAATACAATACAATATGAATGTGTAATTCCATAATGATTAATTTATTGTTTGTTACCAGTTCCTCCAAAGCTTCAAGTGGTTCCACAGAAGACCTCTGGTCATCTGAACAGTGATCAGGAGTTGGCCTGCGTGGTCTATGGCACTCCTCGACCGATGGTGCAATGGTACCAGAACGGTGTGGCCATCATTCCAGATGACTATGTACAGGTGGTTGACGGGCACAACCTGCGGATCATGGGATTGATGTCGTCAGATGAAGGCGTCTACCAGTGCATGGCTTCCAATGGAGCGGGAAGCGCACAGGCTGGAGCTCTGCTGAAGGTCATTGATGCGAGAGGAGGTAGGTAATGGAATTGGGATTGACGTAGTGTAGGTTTTTTGTTGTTGCAAGGTAGTTCCCAGATGACGTGTACGTAGTTCTGTTGGGGCATTATCATAGTTTTCATTGTAACAAGTTGCATCTGTGACAGCTTGGCTATTCAGAATGAATGAATATTGATTGATTGATTGATTGATTGATTGATTGATTGATTGATTGATTGATTGATTGATTGATTGATTGATTGATTGATTGATTGATTGATAGTGTGCAGTGCATCAATCGATGGTGTGAAATTATGGTAAAAGTCATGATCTGTTATAGGTGTAATCTAAGGTCAGAGGTTAACAAGGAAATGTTCATTTGAATTGTGTGCTTTGTGAAGTGTTTCATAACCGAGGTCAGCATTTCGGCAGGTGGAAGAATGGACGAGGGAGTACGTTTTATATCCATTGAAATCCAGTGTAGTGAAATTTTATTTAAGATGTGATACTGATGAACATTTTATTTAATTGGCTGGAGATGAACTTCAGTTCAGTAATGGTAGATAAATATGGCGTGAACCATCTATATGGGTTATTAAACAGTAAATGATAGCTGCAGTCTCGTTAATTGTAGGACATTTCTGCAGAATTGTTCGTGCATAGTATTGGATTTTCTGCTTCAGTACTTTGCATTGTTTCCAATTAGATTCATACCTGCACCACGACAGTACTTTGAGGCACTCATGTGATAGGAAGTCGCATAGGTTTTACAGCTAGATGAACTAAGGTCGTTTCAATTGTCAGAATCTGCCTCTATGCGAGATGCTTTTCTGACGTTGCTTCCCGAACTGCTTGGACTGATGATAAGGTTTCTGTGTTTCAGTTCCGCCAGACACACATGTTGGCGTGCCGTCGCAACCAATGGATCTGTCGGCTGTCATTGTTTCTACACGCTTTGTCACGTTGTCATGGAAACAGCCAACCTCCAATGGACTGACGGACATTGCTGGATACGTTGTTTCGTGGAAGGAAACGGGAGCAATTCGGTGAGCAGAAGAGTCATTGCGCTTATGTCATACGCACGACCGGGCAGATCTAACAGTGTCGGACTTATACCAAAGAATGTAGACAGAGATATATTTATGTGGACATATAGCATCTTTTAAGTGCCTCACAAAACTGCTGCTTGTGCCAGTAAAATGGATGTTGGCAGTGATTAGGGAAGAAAAGGGTATTGATGATTTCCTGTGTAGTGTTGCAATGTGGTTGAAGAGTCTTTCTGTGAAAAGGCACATTCAGGAAACAGCAATCTAGCAACAGTGTAGTGATGGCTTATACCAGGTAATCTGGTTTTAATGGCTTCACCATAACCTAAAGCCCAGATTCTCAAATGAAAGGCCAGACGATGAAGAGCAGAATTGCAACAGTAGAGATACGGATGAAAGAATTCTAGACGACTTTTGTTTGTAGTAAGCCTTGCAAGTTGTTTTTCTGATTTTGTTAGGGAGCGTGAACTGAATACAACAGCACTTGAAGCCAACATTCAGCATCTTAAGCCATCAACAAAGTACACATTTGAAGTGCGAGCGTATAACAGCAATGGCTATAGCCAGAATGCAGCTCAGTTTGCCATACAGACACAGGATGAAGGTTAGTATCCTTCTTACTTCTTTAGTACAACTGGGTTGTAATAGTAAAAATAATTGTGATAATAGTAATGATAAATAATAGTAAGAATAATAAAAATGAAAATTTAATGCACCAATAAGTGGGTATATATTTGTAGGTTAGAGTAACGTAGGCATTCATTCAAACATTTTACGTAAAGCGCTAAGCAAAGAAACTAGTCCTCTCAGTGGTTTGCTTGTTTCTTTCATGTTTTCCTGTTCTTTTATTTTTATATAAGATATTTGTAGCATTTGGTGCATTTCATTCTGTGATGTTGATGAGTTCTCTGCCCTAAGGCATGTCCATTGGCTTTTATGCTACCTGGGGATGAGATGAGTGAGGTGGTTTCCCGTTGCCTTCCTTACAGACAATTATGGGTGAGCAACTTATCCAGGGTTGCTATGCAGTGGCTTGAGGTGGATTCGAACATGCGACGCTCCGGTTACAAGGCACAGAACATACCGCTACACCGCAACGTCCCACACTCTGTAATGTTATGGCCTTTCTTCGATGTTGTGACATGTTAGTAGCTTCAACGTTTTTCATCTTTTTTGTAAGAATTGTTGGTGTTATGCTTGCATTTTTCCTTAATAATTTTTTTCTCCCATTTTCGTTTTGTTCAGCCCAGGTGCCTGACCCTCCAGTCAACCTTCAGGCATTGCCCTTGTATCCATCTTCGGTTGTTGTCACATGGGACAACGTACAATCAAACCTGTCCTCTCCGATCACCGGATATAAACTCTACTATTATGAGTTTGGTGATGAGGCCCTGGAGAAGGAGGTAACCCTTGGAGTCGTCAACTCACACATCCTGGGTGATCTGAAGAAGTTCCACCAGTACAGCTTCCGTGTTGCGGCGCTTAACGGAAACGGCCTTGGAATGAGTACGGAGGAAGTCGTCTGCCAGACTTTCTCAGATGGTAACTTCTCATCTTCTCATATGGTGGCAATGGTTTGAGGCTTATATATGCTTACATACATACATTCATAATGCATGCATTATGTATATGCATATATGCATGCATCCATACATTACATACAAACATATATACGTACAATCGTACATGCATATATACATCCTGTAGACTAATAGCTGTTACATATTTAACTGTGTGCAAAGGAATATCTATCTTTTTTTATATAAGGTTATCCTGTTCTGAATTTGAGGCATAGTAGAATCTAAAGAGATGCACTAGTAAGTCAAATTTATGATAAGGCCTAAGTGTATCTAAAGGGATACATAGTAAAATGTATTTATAAGCGAAATATTAAATTGGTGATGAAAGAATAGATCATTGTCTAAACTTTGGCTGATGTTGAATAATTAAATTAATCAGTGTTGGTTTTTGTTTTTGGTGTTTAGTTCCCTCTGGTTCTCCAGAGAACGTCTCTGTGGAAGTTCAAAGTTCGTCAGTAAGTTGTGCCAAAATGGTCTCAATCTTTCATTGCAGTTAACTCGTATTTTTAGCAGGTTGTTATAAAGATTGACATCATATGCATGTACTACCATTTCTTCAATTAAAATCTCCATTACTTTAACCGGAACATATTATTGTAACTTCATATAACTAGACATCCTCACTTTGACTCGTTTCCTTAATTCCTTTATTTGCAGTGGTTGATAAACTTTGTACAAAGGAATATTTGTAGACGATAGGGTGATCCTATTCTGACTTTTTGACCATATTTTTGGGGCATATGTTTTTTCTCAGAAAAAACCAATGTGACCAACAAGTAACATTTTACATGTTTCTTAAACTGGTGCCTTGTAGGTAAGCTATTTATGAGGCACAGAATCCTCAATTCTGTACACTAGGTCCATTGATCACAACGAACAGCCTTGTTTTGGTGCAAGCAAAACATGAGCAATGGTTTTTTAAGGTCTGGTGAAGTGATTATGGAAACAGTTGTAAAATAGAGAAGCCTAAGGCATAAATTCTGTGTAAGCAGATACCTAAGTAAACAAGTCATGGCTTATATGAGTAATGTACAGAGAGTATGAAACTGTGGTTTATTGCTTGACTCAACTGGTATTCCACATGTAATTCAGATGGTGATGTGTAAGTAAGTAAGTATATCCTTTATTGCACCAATTGCTAACTGCATTCTGGTTTACATTCTACAATGATCTATGATCTCTAATGTTACATTTTAATTTCTATTGTATTTCAAACTTTGCTGTCTACAGTAGTTTGGTCAAGAGTAAACCATCCTAATAATAAATGTTTTACGGGTCAAACTGTCAGCAGCAGGTATAACTCAGTTATGAGCACGAGGACGCATTGAGTATATAGCTGGTTTTATTTGGGTAATAGTTCATGTAGCACATGAGCAAGGTCATTAATTATGGCCAAGAAGAGGGGAGTCTGCACACTGACATAGCTGTGGTGTTTAAGGTGATCTCCATTATCGAATTTCCTTAAAGTGTAACTGTATATAGTGTCTAATAATTACAGATACATTGTCTGATGATGTTTTGAATGATATCTGCAGAGCGTCATTGTCCGCTGGGACGCTCCTCCACACGACTCCTGGAATGGAATTGTAACTGGATACAAGGTCAGATACAAGCAGAAGAAAGATGACGGCAGAACGCAAAGTGTTACGACTGATGCGGGTCAGGGAATGGTCAGCCTTGTTGGTAAGACATGTTTCCCTTGCTGATGTTGAACTATGTTTCCTCTGTGTGCCATTGTATTGTATATTCATTTATTCCACAATTGCGTTGGCATAATGCAACACCTTACAATAGCGAGATTCTATGAGGATTAAAGTGTATCTAGATCAGTTCAGCTATTGCTAAGTGACTTCGTATCATTTATGGTTAATTTTCAGTATTTGAATGCTTATTATTGAACTTAATGTCAATAATGTCATTATAAAAAATAATGTCAATAATCAACATTACCTTTACAGATCTTATACTTGAAGACCCTTCTGACAGAAGGACAGGCACTCTGAACAAAGGCTGTTGTTATGGTGGCACCACATATAGATCAGACTTGCGTGTTAATGATACATTAACGGTGTTTCACCATATAAGCTTCAGTTTGATATGTGTTGTCTTGTGTAGATTTGACGCAAGGAACCGAGTACAGCTTTTCTGTCGAAGCTTTTACGAAAAATGGTTCTGGTCCTGCCTCTTCATGGGTTTCGGCCAACACTTTTGCCCAGGACCTTGGAGGTTAGCTGACTTGCTGATTACATTTATCTGGAAACTTTGGCTTGTGCAAATTTTGTATGCGGTTGAAGCAGTTGTGTGTATTGCGATACTCTTGGTGATTTTCATAAATTCTCTCTTATACAACATTGATTTGGCGAAAGGAAGAGGTCACTGAGTTTAGAGGAAGATGTGGAAAGATGAAGGATTGGGAAATTAGTAAGAATGCAAGAATTTTCAACAGGAGGAGGAATGGAGAAGAGAAGGAGATTTGGAAGAGCTTGAATTTTTAAAGCAAGCGGACCTGTTGAAGAGAATGAGTCTGAAGATAGGCTGGAGAGATATTGAACAGTATGGTGATATGTGACCCAAGAAATCAAAATTATTCACATGTCAAAAATGTTAGAATATGAGTATTTTACATATTTTTAAGACCACAATTTTTGCTTTAAAATGACCCCAAAACTTTGGTTCTACCTTACTTTTTGAAAAAGTTATGAATGATTATGTGTCCAATTTTTAAAAATTATTTTTAATTGATTTTAATATGCAATCATGAAAACTAAAAAAATACCTTTACAAAATCCTGAAAATACACATTAAAACAATGAATTTCATCAGATGTGAGATATCAGAAATGTAAAAAACATATTTTTTACCCATTTCCATTAAAATCTGAAAATGAGCAAAAAATTACTTATGATCATATTTTGCTGTTTTCCTAGCAATGTAATTTGCCAACATCCGACTCATTTTGATTCCCTGGGTCACTATTAAAAGAAATTGCAGAGACATTGAGGTTTTCGAATAAGCTGTCATTAATTTTGTGTTGGCTGAATTATCAGTCTAATTGTAGGCTCTGCAGTCTTGGGAAAACCGGGGCATGTACTCCATGGGCTACTCCCCCCCCAAAAGCCGCTCCCCTACTCTCTGCACCCGAGATTACATGACCGTTTTATTCCACAAGCGGACAATACCCTCTCACGTTTATAATAAGAATGTTATACTCTGTATAAATGTATGTACACCAAAGTGCGGATATGCAATTGGTTTAATAAAGAATATACTTACTTACTTACTTAATGTTGTGTTGATTCTTCGTTGTTCCAGAGTCGACCGTTCCCTCGGCTCCGTCCTCTCTTCGTGTTCGTCCGCAGACCAACTCAATCGTTGTCAGTTGGACTCCACCCGTCGACCACAATGTCCTCATCCGTGGTTACATTCTCGGCTATGGCGTTGGCATTCCTGATGTTTATCGGCAGATCCTGGACCCAAAGCAACGATACCACACCATCAAAGGACTCCGTGAGTTGATCAGGAGTTGTCCGTTTAGTACCAAGGGATGTGCATGTTGTTGTATCTGGTTACTTTGAAGCAGATAAGTTTCGGTTAAATTTGTCCCTTAGAACGATGTCTAAGCTAAGAGGAGTAACCTCACTCGGTTCTCCTGTCCAAAAATCTACTTATGGAGTCCTGTCTTACTAACATGAAAACAGGGTTTCATTAGACCGAAATCTAAATGCCAATCTCTCTTAAATCCTATAAGGTTTCAAGCTTATATAGTTTGTTTCTCGCCAGATGGCCAAAGTTTTAACACACCTTCTACAAACTGGTCAAGCATAACATACCAATCCTTTTAGAATCTGGCAATAAGTTTAAAAAGAACAAACCATCCTCTTAAAGTAGCCAGATACAACAATGTGTATATGTGTGTGTATCTGAAATTTTGCATAGTACCTTGCAAAGTTGCTTGCTTATTAGGGCTGTTTATCAGTCAAGTTTTTAAAAAACATTTTCTGGTTGATTATTCAACCTGACACACTGCAGTACATCTTAGTATGAACAGTTGATTAGTTAATTTAGAGAGAAAATTTGTTTGTTTCAGAGCCGTCGTCAGAGTATGTAATCAGCCTAAAGGCTTTCAATGCAGCAGGTGAAGGAAACCCAGTTTATGAGACGACCATAACAAGGGAGGAAACAAGTAGGCTGCTTGAATTTCCACACATTCTTTGCAATCAATCATTAAACCTGAAGACAGATTACGTTTTACTTAATAAAATTTTCCTGACATATTGAGGCCATAATTACTTGTTTCAGTGACTCAGAAAACATCGTGGCAGCAATTTTCAGATTCATGTGGATTCGTAATGTTTCCAAAATATTTTTCAACTTGTTATAAAAATCTAATAATTGCCAGGTTTGCTGTACCAATTATGGGCTAATTTAATATCATGGCTAAATTAAACAATTTCTTCCATACTTTGAGCTAAACAGCATTAATTCCATTTATGGAACCTCGCAGCTTGTGACTCAGTTATGTTGAATTTGAATCGTCATTAGATTGGCTGAGAACAAAGAATATTAAGCTCATAAGCAATTAAGCATAAATCTTGTTGTTGAAATATCTCAGCTCCGGAGCCGCTGACTCCCATAATTCCTCCAGTCGGCCTGAAAGCAATCGTTCTGTCATCATCTGCCATTGTCCTGACGTGGAGTGACACGACACTCGGCCGTAACCAACGTGTCACTGACAACCGGTTCTACACGATCAGATACACGCCACGTGTCCAGCGCAAACCAAAGCTCATCAACTCAACAGATCTCAACGTCCACATCGAAGACCTAAAGCCGGACACAGAATACGAATTCAGCGTGAAGATCGTCAAAGGATGGCGCCAGAGTACTTGGAGTCTTAGTGTACTCAACAAAACAAAAGAGGCTGGTAAGTACTCGTGAAACTGATGATTCATAGTCAATCTGTGTGACCTTGAAGAAACAGTCATGTTGTTAGATAGCTTTTCAACCTTATACTGATAGAGAAGTGTTATGAAAGAGCCGTTACCACTGGGCGTGCGAATGGGTCTACTTCAAGTCTTTCCATATATCACTAAATTAAGTCTGTAGGATCATAATTTTTATATGATGTTAAGTGTCATTAAGAACTAGAAAATTACATCAGTTAGCAAAACAATGCACAGCAAACTGGAAGAGTCACCAATGATGGGCCCAGGCACATGCACATGGAGCCCAACCAACGGTTCACATAGACAGATAGCATGGATGTTTAGAGTCTGGATTGATGTTCAGACAATGTGTTTCCAGAGTCTGGAGAGTATATCTAATTCCTATACATACTGTTGCTAAGTGAACACGAGCAATAGTGTAATAGTCAGTATTGGTCACCACCATTTTCCCACGCATAAGTACTGTTTTACCCATCGGTCTCTCATTTTTTTTAAAGACATTTCTTTTTTCCCGGAGTTCCCATGCTGATAGTGCCTTTGAAAGTAATTCTGCAAGAGGCGCTATATACATCTATAGACGCGATGCACTTATCACAAATCTTGTACCGAGAACTGTCTTAGCTTTTCACATTCAGTGTATTCACAGGAATCTATGTTTATTTAGCTCCAGGTTCAGCCCCAAGAGATGTAACTCCGGCTGTCGTCGAGAATCACCTGAACTGGGTCAGCCTCAGCTGGCAGCCACCTCGTCAACCAAATGGTCAGATAACCGGTAAGTTGATGTTTGAGTATTGAGCTTTAGCTTTTTATTATTGTTTTGGTAGTTGAATTGGTCTTTGTTTTCTTCTCTTCTGATATCTATTTATTTTCTTGTTTCAACGCACTTGAATGTTTGTGAGAAAGAGAGAGATTAACAGATCGAAATAATGTCTGTTTGAAAGGAGGCAGTGCATTTACAGGACGGGCTAATAGGTAGACGGCTGAGTGTGAGAGAGAGAGAGGTCTTAAGATAGAATGGGAGTTTGAGTGTACACAGTTACCATCGTAATACATACTTACCTGTATATCATCTTAATATCATACATGCATACATACATACCATACATTTTGTGCTAACCATTAGGGTGTCCCACGATAGCATAGGAAAAATAAAATTGTTGAAACTTTTGATGCACTCCCTCCTAAAAGTTTCTTTATGATCCCGTAATATTACCTGCCACGTTTTATGACATTTCGAAAATATTTAGGGGTCCCGCAAGGCTCATAGAGTTAGTGCAGTTTGTCGTAAATTACGCATGGCATCATTGACTTTTAAATATTTAGGTGACAACATTTTGATCCCATAATAACATGTTTAGTATCACTATAAAGCTCTTAAACAGCAGAATCTACAGATTTAACCTTCTTGTATATTATATGCATAAAGTTTCAATTATGAAGAAGACATAAAGCACACTACCAGAAGAGATCAAATTTTTTGGCTTGCAAATCAAGGAAGACTTTCGAGCCTTTAAATCTGTCGGGCACTGGGAAGGCAAGCTGCTCCCTGACATAACTGGAGTAAACACGGACAAAGTGAACCGATGGCCAGTCCTGATTTCTTCTCTAGTTAATAGAAATACTAAACTTCTGGGTTTGCCAAAGTTGGCTTCTGTGTCAAGACAGGCAGCAGCAGTACCAGTTCTAGACCATATGAAGTCGTAGCAGTGCGATACATTTATAATCGGCATGTGTTTTGACAGAAGGGCCTCAAATTAATACCGGCAGAGTTAATGGAGCCTGCACCCTTCTAGAGGCAGCCACCGGTCGTAATCTGCTGCAGATGGCTTGTCAACATCACATGTTTGAAGTCCTGTTGTCTTATATATATTCGTAGTGTGCCTTGGTAAAGTTTGTCCATCAACTGGGGAGGCATTCTTCTCTTCAAGCGATTTAAAGATAAATGGTCCGACCTGGCTCACCTTCAACCAAAGCCTCATTAATGTCTGTGTCTGACAAACTGAAGGAGTTCATTACTGAACAGCTTCAACTTGACAATCCTCAAGATGATTAGAGAGAATTCTCCAACTCGCGGCATCCGTGTTTGGATTGAGCAGTTCGACAGCGGTTCGCAAGCCTGGTGCCCCTCTAGAGCGCGTTGGATGGCGAATGCATTATGCTCAATGAAGATTTAGTTGCGTTTTGATGGAACCCAATCGGTTATCCAATTGACGGCCCGTGAATTACAGGGCATCCACGATTTAACATTATGTTTTAGTCAACATCTGCATCCAATCGTGGTTTTCGTGTCGAGTCACTGCTGATTCACCCATCAATGACATTCAACTAATAAAAAGGCTGCAATATTACGATGCTGCTGCTCTGAAGACCACTGAAGATGATGCTGTGTCATTCTTGGTACCTAAGCCAAGAGCTGGAAACCCTCTCTCTGTTCTCACACAATCTCTCTTCTGAAGATAAAGCACAGCTTATGTTGACAATGAAAGGTGATCGAGGATTGCACTTTGTTCAATCTCTTTCCCGTACGAAAAGGGAATTATATATTTCTCGAAGCTTCTTCCGAACTACCGCCAACTCATCGTGGCTTGTACCCTCGATATTCCATGTGAAGAGTGACCCAAAAGCCAATTGTATAAGATCGCATGTCAGCTTGTTAATAACTTTGCCTGTGTAAATGACAATGAGCTTGGAGTTGCTCTTATACAGAATTTCAATTCAACAAGAACGAAGAACAGAAACAGTTTCTTCTGCAAGTTGTTGAAAAACACAGGCATGACTTTTCTAAGTGCAATCGTGACAATCTTGTAGACATGTAGATTATTGTAAAATGTAGAACTGAACAATATGCAGCTGAAGGTATAAACAGTGATTAAGAATAAGCAGATGCAGGTATGGGGTAGCTGAAACCATGGCTGGTTGCATAATCAAGAATTTGTAATAATGATTCCTCCTAACGATTAATGGCAATAACTGATATTGAGAAAGTTCAAATATCTTGAGTTGCTGTACAATTTTTTCATTATTTATTCGTAAAACCATACCTATGTACGCAATAAAGTCAGATACTTGTAGTTTCCACTATTTAGGAGCTTTCCATTGGTATTAAACATGTTATCATGGGATCCAAGGTCGTTGTCTAAAAGCATTAATAAATTGGGCACGTCCGACGCAAATTATGCCAACATGGTGAAATGTGAGTGTCTTGCGGGACCCCTAAATATTTTTAAAATTTTATAAAATTTTCCAGGTGTCATTATGGGACCATAAAGCAACATTTTAGAGGGAGTGCATAAAAATTTTCGACAACAAATATTTCTGGGACACCCTACTAACCATGCCTCAGATTCACACTTCTATGTGATATTGCATATATATTAAATATTTTTGTAATAATAATAAGTAAGCATTACATGTCTTGCATGCCTATAAATCCTGCATACATACATACGGTAAATGTGTACCTGCATGCATATTACTTATATGCTTATATACATGTGAATACCTACATACATGCATTCATACATACACGCTTGCATACCCATGTCTTACATGTCTGAACACTTTAATGATGGGAGTGTACTGAAAGTGAAAGTGACTGGGAAACCAATGCAGCTCGTCATTAAAGCGTTAATGTATGACAGTAAAGCTGATAATGATTGCATAAAATTATTTGCATTTGTTACTCATAGGTTATTTGGTCTTCTACACAACGGATGCAAAGCAGAAGGATCGTGACTGGGTCGTCGAGGGCGTCCTTGGAGACCGTCTCTCAGCAACCATCAAGGATCTGTCCTTAGAAACCACCTACTACTTCAAAGTTCAGGCACGCAACAACATCGGATATGGCCCAACGTCACCGACCATTGTCTTCCGCACTCCACGTAGTGAGTGTGCACACTCAAAGCTATACTAATTGCTTACACATTTTCACTTATACATGGACACATTTTTATTTTGGATCAAAGGAGCCAGCTTCTGAAAACCCTGCTAAGTTTTCTTAAATTGGTGCTATATACCGTAAATGCATAATTGTGACCCAAGGGATCGAAATGAGTCGCATGTCGGAAATGTTAAAATATGAGTATTTTACATATTCTTAAAGACCACATTTTTTGCTTTAAAATGACACAAAAAGTTTGGTTCTATCTTATTTTTTGACAAAGTTACGAATGATTATGTGTTTTTTGGTGAAATTTTTAAAAATTTATTTTAATATATAATCACAAAAAATAAAAGTATTTTCTGTAAAAAATTCGGAAAATACACATTAAAACAATGAATTTCATCAAATGTGAGAAATCAGAAATGTTAAAAAAAAAATTTTTTTCACCCATTTTCAGTAAAATCTGAAAATAAGAAAAAGTGGCATCTGATCATATTCTGCTGTTTTCCCAGGAATGTAAATTGCCGACATACGACTCATTTTGATCCCTTGGGTCACAATTGTGTTACACTGTGTCTTTTTCTAGAATATTGACTCTTAATTACTCTGCCAGTTTTTTCTAGAAGCCCCTTGCCTTGACTTCTAGTTTTGTGGCACTTTAATGTTTAAGTGGTGATGCAGTATTGTTGAGAGGCTGACCATTTAAAGGAGCCACATGAATTTGTGGTTTAACTACAGTGTGTTGAGTATTTTAAACTAATGTGCTGCAGGTGATGGGACTGGAGGTGGTCCAGTTGAAATGCCGGACGACTACAGGAAAATGCCAAAGGGCCGAGGTTGGATGTTATCCACAATATATTGTACTTGGATAAGCTCATTCTTAAGAAAAAATTTAATGAACTAGTAGACAACATGATTTTATATTACTGGATATCGAATAATAAGAATAAATTAGTATGAATAAATTAGTAAGAATAAATTGTCCGCCTAAATACTAGGCACTGTACACCTAGAGGGATCTATATTATGCAGCTTAGGTAACACAGAAGACTTCTGTTTAAGATATCCAAAGTGCTGAGGGATTTTTGTATTTTTAAACAGTGAAGTGCTGTCAAATGTTACATATTCTGTAGATCTGTTTAATTTCCAAAGACTTTTCATCATTTAGAGTATCAAGACAGTTTGAATCTACAGTCAACAGTAGCACCTTCCGCAACTGTTAACATCCCGACTACTGTGCTCTGGATCAGCATAGGATGCATTGGGGGCTTCACCTTCGTTGCCATGGTGATCATTCTAGCGATCTTCTGCCACCGAAAGCAAGCCACCGATACCCACAACAGCAGACAGTATGTCATCGTTACTTGCGGTTATTTTAGTCAATTTTATTAAGATTATTTCAGTTTATTGATTTTTATTAGTAGTGTATGCAACAGCAGCAAACATGTACATGTATTTGTGGTGTCACACAGTAAGACGACTTAGATAAGTTTTCCGGGATAAAGAGTTGGTGTTTCACATAGAATAGCCTTTGAAATTTTCTTCAAGGATTACCTGGTATCCAGTGGTTGCACCTCTAGACCATACCTTAGAACCTCTAATCCTTTTCGTGCTTTCTGTGCCAGTAGTGGGTTTGTGTCATAAGGAGTATGTATGTCTTTATCACACCACTTAACACAGTGCCTTATCAAGACACTTTATGTGTTTAAGTGCCTTTAAAGCATTGCACACATGGCTATCTGACTGATTTTAATAAGTGCAGCTTAACACTTTAACAATAAGCTGCATGAGTTTCCCAGTCCCTTTTAGTACACACTCATCGTTAAAGTGTTAAGACAGACTGAAAATATTATTTGAGCTTAGTCAAATGAAATGGTGTATGCATGCACTGGAAGACGACTCTTCCAAGAGAGTGATCTCGTAGAGTGAAGCACCTACTTAACTGCCGTTGATTGTACTACTGCCTTGTCTATTACTCATTCTGAGTTACTCGAACTGACTGATGATGTTCCCCTTCAAGTCCAATCAATTTGTCTTAACCCTTTAACGACGAGCGTGTACTAAAATGTATGGGAAACCATAAGCGACTCGTCGTTAAAGGGTTAAATATCATAGTGGGGAAGACTATATAAGCCTCATGGGCTTCTTCTCCCCACGAATCGATTCTGTTAGAATATGACCTCTTCAATTTCTGTTACCTACTAATGGCACGAAATGACAACTGTTAATGACTGTATTCTTACGTGCACATTGTGTTCACTGTTCATGGAATCGATTCTATTTAAAATTTGAATTTGATCAAGGCAGGAGTTTATTTTAAACTTTTTGCGAAGGCTAAGGCAGTACACATTGCTTTGCTGAGCGAATGGCTATATTTTGTGGCCACTGTTCCTCTTTTGCAGAGGCTACATGCCGGCGAACAAGCCAAAGCCTCCCGACTTGTGGATCCATGATCGAATGGAAATGAAGGATACGAATCGATCGGAAGAGATCGACGAAGGCACGGCCATGATGAGCCGGGAGTCACAAGAGTCAAAAGATGACGCTGACTTGGGTCTGTTGAATACTTGTTTCTCTGGCTAGCTCTTCTGTATGTCTGTAATTATTATAACCACCATAATCATATCCGTCTGTTGTTAAAATCATTATCTTCTTGTTACATTCTTAATCTTCATTATTCAACCTTCATTATTATAAATTGTTCACTTTATTACATTAATAATGATAATCATAATATCCAGCGGTGAAGGAGCTGACCCTGAATGGATGTAAAAAACCTGATATCCAACTCTCTTTATATGGCAGATGGGCCGAGCTTTGATTTCGGATGCCATGGTAACAGATATTTTGGCTGAATCCTACCTCAGCAGCTGGCCCAGCTGGATAAGCAACAGAGAGGAAGTGTGCAAAATACAAGACTGTCGCACAAACCTACTACTTTGTCCCACTGGCGTTTGAGACTCTTGGTCCAGCTAACAGCAGTGGCCTACTTTTTATCGCCGAGTTCAGGCACTGTCTGTCTTGTATAACCAGTGACATGAGAGAAACTAGAGCTCTATCTTTTTCAGCGCATTGCCATCAGTCCTAACCATCCCAGAATGGGTTTTTTATTCTCGGGATAATTTTTTAAATTCCTTAGGGATCTGAGTTACTTTGAGGCCATATAGTAATAATAATGAGTATGATCTCTGTGAACAAAATCCTCAAATGTTTTGTGTTCCTGTAATCCTGGTGTTGAAGGTCAATTCTCTTCGAGTCAGTATGATTGTATTGATCTGGTATGTTTTGTTAGGTGATCCGAATGGCTTCGATCCAAACGATTCTGATCGATTCCGTCGAATGGCTCAGCGATTGAAGCCAGTTATGATCCCAGTCGATCAACCCCCTGCTCCTAGGGAGCGTAAGTCATGATCATTTGTGGAAATGAATCTCATACTCCGATGTTTCTTTGAGGATCATGTTTTCTCTTAGATATAATATTATTGGTAGCATTTACTGTCCAATGGTATCTCAATGCTTTCAATGTCTGAATGCTCTGTGTTCTAGACCTTAGAAGGCTCAGATTGTCCATGGCTTTAGATGCCTTTGACTTTATATGATCTCTCATAACTGTAAGCCTCCAACTCTGTTTTATGTTGCTGTTCAGGAAGTGGACACTAGGTGCTGTTGCTTGAATGTCTATCAAACTAAATCAAGAACAGAATAAAAATTAAATTCTGTAGTGCACGCCAAAGGTATTCCATAAGTAATACAGAAACATGAATTTTAAATCAAATTTCAAATTTCAGCTTTTGTAATTTGTGGTAAAATTCATGTGCACGGACCAGTTTACCGGTCTGCAGTGGTGACGGAAAACAAGTAGGTATTGAAACACTGGTCTACATGTATGATGTGGAATAAGCTAAAAACTATTACAGCTAGCAGTAATTGTCTCAAATGGTCCTCCTGAGGAGTTGTATTTGTTGCTTGGTGTTTCAGCCTACCTGCCAGTCATCTCCAATGGCATAGTCGACTCCAACACAGTCATCGTTCGTCCAGTCTATCCACGAACCCAGTACACCTGCCAGTATGCTGGAGCGCCCAGAGTCAATGCAGGCCAAATTGCAACACAGTCTTCCGGAGGTAAACCGCTCTGTCTTGATCCTCGGATTCTGTTCTGGATCTGCATTTCTGTTTACAAGTGTGTATGGTCTGTCATATGCAATTATGCATGTGTATTGAAGTGAGGGAGAGGATCTGGAAAGGATTGGAATGAATGAAGAGGTGAGGCAGGGAATGCAGTTATGCGGGGAGTGATGCAGGGAATGCATTGGGAGGAAATGGATCATGATTGGAATAAATGAAGGATTAGCAGATGGATTGGAATGAGAGAGGAATGGTTGAGGGAGTGAATCTGGAGGGAATGGGGAAGGAAGGATTGAGTGAGGCAATGAGTAGTTTTGAGTGATAAATTAGGAGATTAGATTTCAGGTTTTCTTTCAACTCTGTTATTAGAGTGTTCTTCTCATTAACCGTGGGTATCTCTGTCTGACTGAATGTATTTGTTTCTGCCAGTATGTGCATTTCTGAGTCTTCTTTGTCTAAATTTTAAAAAAATATTCTTTGTGTAGGCTTCTGTGTGTTTCTTTGTAACTTATGGTCTGTGTAACTTGCACTTTGGTCTGATTGCTAGGTACTCCAGGCCGCTCTGTTCCAGCAAACAATCCTGCAGGTCATGTGAAACCAGCGTTCAGTCCATCTAGTCATGGCGCCGGCGGTGTTGCAACAGGTGGTTGTACTTCTAAAGATGCTGCAGCTGGTTCAAGTTCTTGGTCTCAACCTGACGTGACGGCAGATTCCGTACGTATTTCATGACTGTGCTTCTGAATGGTTTGCATTTACTACTTCCAAAATTCATTTTATTACTTACTACTAGTAGCTTACTTAATGCACCATAATATTCTTATTAGGGCCTGCTAGTGTCACACAAATAATTGGCTAACTAGTGTCACTAAAATTAGTAGCATTACTAATGTTGCTAGGATTATTGCTTTTGATTATTCTGTTACTGATAATATTGGAATACATATGCAAAAATTTAAACTGGAATTGTGACTCAGATATTCGTAAACTTTTTTTACTTTTGAAGCATAGTCATTAGTTATCAGATGTTAGTTAACTTTTGTTTACTTTTGCAGTGTAGTCATTAGTTATTCCACTGCCAAGGGGGTACTCCATGTATTAACCCTTGGCAACTTGTTTGTGCATCTGCATCTGTGATGCAGTAGTAGAATTTGGTACCAGTGCAAGCTGGGCAGATGACGACCCAGTGTTAGTGTGCAATGCACTGGTTGTGTTTCCAATACGTTGGGTTTCCTCCATTGTCAGTTCTTTGGAACTTGCATCTTTCCCAAGTCCCACTGTGAGACATGGAGCCTAACTTATTAGTTTTGACTAACATTGGTAATTAGCAGTAGAAGTTTTTGGAATAGTTTCGTTAACGGTTTTAGCATAAGATTTGTTGGAAGCAAAATGGAAGCAGAGTACATGTATTTTGATTTTGTGTTGTGTTGTGATAGAAGTCCTATACTGCTGAAGAGTTGACGGCCGAAATGGCGAACTTGGAGGGTCTGATGAAGGACCTAAGCGCCATAACGCAACACGAGTTTGAGTGCTAGTCACAAGCGAGTTGGCACCGTCATTGATATTGCACAACAAGCACCGATTGACCCATTCCCAGCTGGACCTCGTTGTCTGGACCATGAGGAGCCGACGCCACCCTTTGCCCGAGATCTGCTACAACAGTGCAGTTTTGCGACTTGGGCGGTGACTGTTTTGGGTGAACGTATGACTTGATCGGGGTTGTAGTTGAGAAGTAGACCTCGGTGGTCTTTACATTCGTGGATGATCTTTGTTTGAGGTCTTTAGTCTGAGAACAACTCCGTGGTTGTTTATATGTGGTTATTAACGGTTTTTACCTGAGGTAAGCTGGGTAGGTGTTCTTTACCGTGGAGTATATACTTCATTTGGCCTTTATTTCGGAATCTATTTAGACTGAAGAAACCTGCAAAATTGTTTTCATTTTTGTGTGAATGTCTGCTATTTTTAATTATGTATGTTACCTTCAGTATTGAAACTGCAGTGAACAAACTGAGTTGGAAACCTGATGAGAATTGGCTCAACAGCTGCATTCATCCCGTTGCTGACCGGTTGTTTGACTAAGCAGTTTTAGCTAGGTTTCAGTATGTTGCACGAAAGACATCTAAACTCACCGCGAGAATTTCATTAACCCTTTAACGACGAGCGTGTACTAAAATGTATGGGAAACCATAAGCGGCTCGTCGTTAAAGGGTTAACTGCAGTGTTACCCATAGCAACAACTTCTGCTGATAGTTATAATTAGAACAGACTGTTCGCTTAGAATTATAGTTAGCTGTCCAGAGAACAGTTGTTGGGGGTTCAGCACGCTAGGTCTTCTTTTAACCCCCCATCAGCTAAGTAACTGGAAAGATGTTGGGAGGGTCAGGAAACTAAACTGTCTCAAGGTGTTTCATGTACATAATAACAACATTAGATTTTGACCTGTGTTCATGTACTTTAGTAGTGTGGAAAACTTCAACCCCAGGTCTCTTTTGACAACTAAAACACTGCCAGAGAAGCAGTAGCCATGTTGATATATGTACTGAGAGTTACTAGTTTATCCTGATCTTCGGGTAAACTTTGACTAAAATCTGCTTGGACTGTCTTCCAAGTTCGTGGTAGACTTCCATGGTTATCATCGAAGTTACCTTAACGATGCTGCTGTATGTAATATGTTCGTGCTTTTACTAAAAATTGTATGTAGAGGTTTTCTTTCTTGCATTTTGACTTCTGCCTATGTTTTAACAATGTTATTTCGATGCGTTCCACGTTCAGACAGTTGTTAGAGAGGTTTGCAGTATACAATGCAGAAACCTGACCATTGTTTGACTTTTGCAATGAACAGGATCATGTTAAAGAGCACACAGTCTGTGTGTGTGAGGTGTTTACTAAGTAGTTTTTTATGCTGATCGACTTTATTCTTTCTGGGATGTGCTTTGTGCACACACAATTAATGAGATCTCTGTTAAACAGTGCCAAAGTTTTGGATTTTGATTAATAAATGATCTCATACCTTAGATTTTTTGCAGCGTGGTTGTCAGTGAAAGTCAGAACTGTTACATGTCTTTTGAGAGAAAAAATCATAGATGAGATGTTTATTGTATGTGTGCTGCATTCTCATGTCAGCTTCAGGTAATTCAGTCTTCCATTTTATTTCTTTTTCTGTCTGCTGGGTTTACAGACAATTTATGTGAGCATATGGTGAGCTTTATAATTTAAAAGGTTTAAGATTTGAGATTGTACTTCACTTTTTGTGTTTATAAAAAAGTCATGGAATACAGTGATTATTTCTAGCACAATTAACAGAAAGAGATAATGTGCACAATTCTTTAGAGCAGTTGTATGCATATGGCAAGACTTTTTCCATAACCATAGTAGTATAACATGGAACTGCACTTTCTTGATCTAGTGTTAAACGTGGCAGAGTGTCTGTATATTTTTTAAAGTTGTTGCGGTCCAAAACTCTAAATACATCTTTGTCATTCTTTGCGAAAAGTTCATGCTTGATGATGTTGAGAATGATGATGATGATGACGGCTGTTGAGAGGTTGTAAAAGGATATAGCTTGCAACACCTGAATGACATGAGGACAGATGGAACTGATAAATTTACTCACCACCTGGCGAAATGTTCATAAATCTAGTTTGGAATATTTTCGGGTCTGTGCAGTGTAAATGAAGGCGTCGTACAACTATGCGAATTGACTGCTTTAAACGTACCTCATATTTATTTGGTAACCATTGTGGGCAGTTTGTACGTTTTTTGATAAAAGAAACTTCTTGTATTTTGTGTACCAATTAGAAAGAATTAGACACAATAAGACGTGTTTTATTATTATCATCTTAAACATAATCAATCATTTATTTCTGTAACCATCAGAACTGATTCAGAAGAGAAAAACGAACAATGAAACAGTAAGGCAACGGTTTGACATGTACTGGCTACAAGGAGGCCCAGAAGGGATCATGGATCCCACTAGAACTTGGATGAAAACTTAACTGGTTAGATGAAGACAGGTCTTTGATCTCTTTTTTCATTCATTCATTCATTCCGGATATTTATATAGCACCTCTTCAAGAAACCTACTCAGAGGCACTCAAAATGTGTTAAATTTAGATTGCACTGCCTCATCTGTCTCAGACGTCGTCCATACCAGCCTGCAACTGATCCTCTATCTCCTTGCATGATGCAGCATGTAAATGTATGTAGTGAAATGAACATGAGCCTGCAGTTGAGGCAACTTAGCCCAAATCTGCAGATGGGTTCCTGATTATGAAACAGCTCATTTGAATAATCCTATGAAGTGTGATGCAGTTGCGTTACTGCATCGAATTTTATTTGACAGTCACACGGTGTAATTATTACATACAACAATGTCTTCAGTTGAGTTATTTTGACAATGAGGTCGTCGATGATAGTGATAACCTTGACATTGGCGATTGATGAATATGAGGGAGATTATAAATTATAGGTACGATGGTGTAGATGAAAGTGGCGACTGGTAACGACGAAACTTGGTTAGTTTTTGTACAAGACTGATCCTCTTTATCCCCTTGCATGATGCAGCAATGTTCATTTCACTACATACATGTACATGCTGCAGCAGCATGTACATGTATGTAGTGAAATGAACATGAGCCTGCAGTTGAGGCAACTTGGCCCAAATATGACTGCTGAGTAGGCCTATGGCTGACTTTCAAAATGGACGAATACACAATAGTTCGTGCGTACACAACAAATCAATCGAGTAAAAGATGCTATGGTCTTCCCAGTAGGGCCTGGCAAACGACCACAATGAAACAACCACTATATATTAGTCTAACTCCATTTAACTGCAGTTAGTAAGATTTAACGTCACAGTCACATATTTAACAACTATAGTACTTAATCATTCTGACACCGATTTAACAAAAAGGGTAGGCATACCAAAAAACATTCTCAACGATGATCGTATAGGCCTACTGGTTGTCTGATATGGAGCTATAAAAGCGATTGACTGGGTCACAAATTTTATTAAAGCGCTTAAAAGAATATGAGATAATTTTGATACTAAAACGGTCTCGTTTAGATTATACCTTATTATTACCTTCAAATTACAGGTAGCATAATAACATTTATGTAGCGACTTTTTTAAAAACGCGGCCATTGTTGTGGGCCGTCGCTATGACAACGGATGTCGTCGCCCATTGGTTGAGCACGGTCACGTGATCCGGACAGATTCAGGTCAACTTGAACATCGAAAGTTGACAAAAAGAAGAGTTTTGAGATAATAACAACTCAAATAGAAACAAGAAAGAATTTAAGTAAAACATCGCCTCTTCCAACTGCTTGCAAGTCGACATCTTGTATTAGTTATAACCGGATTTACCTATCGGTCGAAGTACGTATACGCAACCGTTTACGGATTGAATTATCTAGCGCCAATACAGGATTTGCTCGAATCAACTGTTGTTTTGGGGCAAACATTTAGTATCGGGGTGCGTAAGTTTACTGGCGTTTTACGGTATCTTTTGGCATGCTGCGCGGAAGGTACCATGTTTTCTAATGACGACACTAACCCTAACCGGCAAAACTTATAGTATCAGGGGCTGAAGGATTATACAGTAATTTTGGGCATGGTGCGCGGACGCCGGACGGTACCAGGTTTTCTAATGACGACACTAACCCTGACCCTAACCGACCCTCACGACGCCTAACCTGACCCTAACCGACACTCACGACGCCTAACCTGACCCTAACAGACCCTTACGACGCCTAACCTGACCCTAACCGACACTCACGACGCCAGTAAACTTACGCACTATATCCTTCAACCCCCGATACTATAAGCTTGCCCCCTAAACGACCCTCACGACACCTAACTTACCCTAACCGACTCTGACGACGTCTAGCCTGACCCTAACCAATACTGAGGACGCGAGAAAACCTACGCACCCCGATTCTAAATGTTTACCTTAATGTGTAGCGTTTTGGAGTTGTATATTTGAGTTGTGTATGCCTATTTTGTACTGTTAAGGGTCTAGCGTAACATGTAACATATTTACAGCTGTCGCATTTACCGGGACTCTAGGTTAAACATATGTACAGAAACTACTCAGAAGTGTGGTCATGGGGTGTGAATAATTTTTCTGCTGAAGCACAAAACAATACAACCAGAGCAGCCCCACATTGTGATACTTTTAAGGGTCCTGCTATGAGTGTTGAGATATGTAAGCGTATGCTAAATGCATCACTGTAGACACCAGTTAAGTTTCCAAACTTGCATTGGTAAATCATAACCAATCTTGAATAGCTGGAGGTCTGAGTTTGCACAGATGGTGACTACTTCAGAGACTGTCATCCTCCAAGTACTAGCCATATACTTACTGATGCTTATCTTCACTATACTTGCCAGTATCATAGTCACAGCACCAAGCTTTCACATACCGCTGTAGCATATGTATGTGTATGTGAGTACATTTTACAGCTTCTTTTATGTAGTTATCGAAGCACTTTAACGGAAGTAGTAACATATAATTATATGTCACCATGGTCCACTCATAGGAACTGGTTTATGTATTGCCATATCTGTCGACTAGTATGATGGTCATTTGTATAGACTGAAATTGTAATGACTTCACTTCATAAATGAGAAGCATCTAGGGTTGTCAGTGAATGAGAAACGTAAAGACAAAAGTCGTATGTGTTTTTATCCAGTGAATAATGAGGTTGCATAAACTCGCCTAGTCGTTCCATCATGTGCTGGATTTTTGGAATTTGACATCTGGTTGGCTCCTTGGAGACTTCTCATTGGCTGGAATTGGGGTGAAGCTTTGAAGGTCAAGCGGCTTATCGGAAGATGGACAATGAGGATGATATTCTTGATGAAGCATGTGAAGTCCTCAAAGGTAATCATTGGAAGTCATCATTGATATAAATGATATTGCAAAAATTGGGAAAGTTTGAACCAGTGATAGAAATTAGTATTTTATATTAATTTTAAATGCAGTTAGATACAATATTTATTGTTATGTTAAGATGTATGTATACACTTACACCAGAGTGTGGTCTTGCAGCTGATACAATAAAGAATAGTTAGGTAGTTATATCTCAGGGAAAGTAGTGTAGAATGTATTATTATATTGTGCACTTTTATAATAGCTTTCACAAGATGATTATCTCCTAAAATCAAGTCCAACGTGTAGTGTGGCTATCTTTTCTCTTGCTCACTGGGTCTGTCATCCGAGGATTGTGGGTGAGAATGTGCTGAGCAGTCGGCATAACGACCCTGGACAATTGTTCATGCATGCTTGTCTCCTACCTCAGTTTCAGGTTTACTGATGTTGCATACGTAATGAGTGCAATAAATAGATGTATAATATATTAAGTCCCAGTGGCGTAAGGTCACAGTTCAAAAACTAGGCAACATTTACAAATTGTATTGCTCATATGGTTTCTGTGAAACTTCTTGTCTTCAAAGCTTCTCCCTTTTGCTATTTATTTCATATGCTGTCTTGGTGAATTTAATTAAATTCAGCAGATTGCTATTACCGGTACATGTAACTTGTACTTTGTAATTGGAAATTTATATAGCAGCATTTGAAGTAACTAAAGCTTAGTAACACTTGAAGTAACACTTGAAAAACTAAATCTTGATTCATCAGAGTAAATATAGTCCAACCAACCCCGTTACGTAAAGTGGTAAGGCATATTAAAAGCCAGTAGAGTGCAGCTTGGATCTTACCATAATGCTGTTTTCTATTGGAGTTCCATTCAAGCCTACAGGCAGCCTGGAACGTAAATGTAAATCTCCAGGATTTCTCAGCACCACACATAATCTGCATCATAGAGAACAAATAGCATATTCCCCAGTGTATCTCAGTGTTTTCTGTTTCTGTTTAACAGATCGTCTCTACTTTCTTTCTCGACATATTAAGCCAGTCTCGACCAACACTGTTCACTACTTCACAACAGATGATGAGTTTATCTATGGAAGGTGACTGTTATCCTTATGAATGCAAATCATTGGTTTCTTAGTTGTTTTTTGTTTTGTTGGTGTTGGTCATGGTCATGACTGGGGTTCATTTACACTGTTTTGGAAGACATTTGTGCTCTCATTCAGTGACTTTGTGTAATTGTCTTAATTCCACACGAATTTTAATATTCTTGGAAAGTTCAGCACAATTAGGCACAACACAATGGACGAAATATTGGTTGTAGTAGACTTTGTGTAGGAGCCAGCCAGTAGTGAAGTCTGAGCATTGTTTGCTGACTAATGAACTTTCTTCTGAATGAACTTTAACCCTCGGGCTACCAAGGGGGGTGGTTGCCACCCCCCCCAGGTTTTTTTCATCTCAAACTTTTTCCGTATGGAATAAAAATTTGACCTTTTAGGTAGCTGT
Organism: Aporrectodea caliginosa; assembly: GCA_020284085.1. Taxonomy (NCBI): domain Eukaryota; kingdom Metazoa; phylum Annelida; class Clitellata; order Crassiclitellata; family Lumbricidae; genus Aporrectodea; species Aporrectodea caliginosa. Next base: position 104,359 of record JACEVL010001055.1, read on the forward strand.
AGGGGGTTCATTTACACACGTTTTGAGGTAAAATGTGAGATGATATCTCACACCGTTCAAAAGTTATACCCAATATACCCGAGGTACCAGGGGGGTGGATACCACCCCCCTCCTAGATTTTCGACTATATCTTATCCGTCATTTAATATTAAGAGACACAAATTATACCATTCTATAGAGGGAATGTGGGGCTACATTTCTATGGTCACTGAGTTGACCTGAGACAACCGGATGTGCTCAAAATAAATTATAATACGCATAATATGCGTGAAAAATGGCTGAATGGAAGCACTCCCCCCTTAGTTTTTGTCTGTAGCGTATTCAGTTGTCTTCCTGGATGAGAAACAAAGATACCATTCTTTAGAGGGAATGAAGGGCTTCATTTGCATACCTACATCTTTGTCTTTTGAATACCGGAAGTGATCAAAATAAATAATAATATGCGTAATCTGTGTGAAAATGGCTGAATACAGCATTACAACGTAAACCGATATATATGTATGGATATATATGTATGGATGTACATTTATACTATATAAACATGTGTAGGGATGATTTTGTGTATCTTTTATACATAGATTAGTTTCAAAACACACATAATCTTATATTTGTTTATCCAAAAAGTACAAAATGTATGCAATAATATACAATATTGCTAATTAATGGGTTCCGTTGTTAAAAGTGATGTAATTTCGAGGTGCATTCACATAATGTACAACTAAATACACCATTCTGTGCAGAAATGAATGCTGAATCCAATGCTATATTACAAGTTATGATATGTAAAACCAAACACGAAATCCAGGGGGGGTGGGTAACCACCCCCCCCTTGGTAGCCAGTGTTACAAAAAAAGCTTGGTGGCCCTAGGGTTAACATCATGTAGGTTAGCATAGGCAGGGCTTTTGTAATGTAATTAAACAGAGCTATATGAAGTATCTATATATTTACTTGCTTACTTAGTTACACCTTTTGGCTGTGATCATAATCGTAATCTCCACACTCCTAAAGCGCCACTCGAAGCCAAGCTCAGGGCACCAGCTTATTCACGAGCGCTGATACTTGTTTACTTCTGCTGTTAAGTGCCATTGTCAAAATATTGTCATACTGGTAATGGCAAATGATTTTCTTGCAGTTTCTATGCTGACTTTGGACCACTGAATCTTGCAATGTTATATCGGTACTGCGTTAAAGTCAACAAGAAACTCAAGGTGAAGATACTAATATGACTATTGTTTTTGTTGCCTTTGTCATTGTTGATGTTGTAATGATGTATTGTTATATTTTGTAAATTGTTATATAATCTCTGTTTTTCTTGTATTACTTTCTGTTTGCAGTAAATGAAGACTTCAACAGTTGGCCACAATTGATCCTAAGTTTTGGATTTATACCAAATGGATTTGGTTTATTAAATAATTTAACTGTTGTTACTACTATGATGAAACTATGACTATGATGAAACTTTTATGGTCATAGTATTTTGCTGGTACTCATAATTTATAATTGTCAACACTCTATGGCAGTGTGAATCTTTTGTTTTCTTGTGTAGCATATATGACATATGTGCTTAATTATTAATGACCTGTTTTCTTCTTCAGCTCTTTGCTTGGGCTAAGAAGAAGATTGTTCACTGTACAGGTGTTGAACCACGCAAGAAGGTCAATGCTGCCTTTCTCATCAGTTCATTCTGTGTAAGTTGATCGTCTGTAGTCTTCCTAATTACTATGTAGCTGTAATTGTGATCTGTATAGTTGTAATGGTTATTGTGAATTTAGATAGCACCTAGAGAAACTCAGCAGAGGCACTTGTAGCCTCCCACCCGAAACAACACGAAACCAGAATCGAACTGAATGGTTTTCAACACTTGTGGAAGACGCGAAGAACTTCTAGTTGTACTTTTGTGATGTGTTTGTGACGTAATGTATATCCTGTAATGTTTGTCTCATCTTACCTGAGCTCTCCCTACTTTACCTAACCTAACCTGTCCTGGCATGACTTTTCCTTCCCATACTTTGCCTCATGTCACTTTGCTGTTATTTACCTCAGCTTACCTTAACTGTGCTTATGTTGTCTTTCTTGTATGCTGTTTATTTGTTTGTCATTTACTTTTAAGGTCATTTTTGCACGGATGACTCCAGATGATGCATTTCGGGTCGTTGCTTCTAAGATCGGATCTGCGTTCGTTGCCTACAGGTAGTTATAGGGAAGAATTTCAACTCATAGCATTTCAATAATGAAACATAAAAGGTGGCTGGGGGTTCTTAACTACCTCGATATTATTTATTTATTGCTGTTTTTTTTAATTGAGGAGTATGGCATTGCAGATGCTATATGAAAAGTGTGGTGCATACAATATGACAATTGATCAGATTTCGATGTTCAACCTACAAACGTAATGGCTGCCCAATACTTGTTGAATCTGCTTAAACTGTGTGTTTGGATTTAAATATGCATTCGTAGCAAAGATTATAGCCCACAGATTAAACACAATTTGACAATACAATCTGAGGGTATGTTGATTTCACATGCCGGCTCCATAATCGAGTGTAGGATGTGAAGGTAAATAGCATACAGTCACCACTTGGAAACCATGATGCCTCTGCTTGAACTTTGGAGAGGCAGACATGGATAGCACATTGGAAGTAAATCCTCCTGTTATTGCATCTATATTCATTGGCAAGATTGATTGACTCCCGTGTTAAAGCAGTGAATGAGAGAATCTGAAATATGTGGTTGAAGCAAATTATAGCAGTGTGCTGAGCAAGTGTGAATTCTTGGCCAAGAAGGGTCCAAGGTCTTGCACAGCAGCAGAGAGTGTAACCATGGAAACTGGTGTGCTCTCCTGGAAGAATCTTATTTAACCATTCTGTGGCTAATGAGAATTTTGGACTTACTTTTTGTCTGGTTGCTAATTAAAGTTTCATTTGCACTACTGAGTAGATTTTGATTTCAGAGATGCTGCATATGGTCCAAGTACATACAATTTAACACTTCTGGACTGTCTTCATGGAATTAATAAGGTAGGTTGGTGTTATATTGGAAAATTCTATTTTGAGGATGGACTATAGGAACCAGTATATTTAGGACAGCTAGTTATAGGTTATGTTGGACACTATTGTTTTGTAACTAAACAGAAGAGGTTGGTTGTAATGCAGTGTAAATTATGTTGTAAAGTCATTCATTCATTCATTCATATGATTCATTGGACTTCTATAGCGCACCTCCAAGATATCTACTAAGAGGCACTCCCAGTCCAACTCCAGCAATAAAGAACAGTTTGGAAATGCTTGTAAAAGGTATCTGCAGATTAACTAGTTAAAAGAACGTGCAGATCTGAAGGAAAGTTATTCCATGTGGGGGGGCCCAACCACTGAAAAAGCATGACACTGCATCTTTGAAGCGCATGCAAAAGGAACAACAAGTCCACTTCGAGATGCAGCACAAAGATTTTTCGCTCCCACTCCCAGCCAAACCTGAGGTGGGGCAATAAAGCTCCCGCAAGTAGGCCCCGGGCGTTCTCTAACTGCCATTGCCAGACCCAGACTGAAATCCTAACTTCGATGTGCTGGAAAACTGGCAGCCAATGGTGCATGTCATGCACATTAAATGTGAGACATGGTCAAATTTTGAAATACCACCAACTAGTTTAGCAGCTGTACACAGAGGGTGCTCAAGCTGCCCAATGCACCCCAAGGTTAGACCACAATATGTGGCACTGCAGTAGACTAGTAGTCAATCCTACCACAAGCAAATGTGTGAACAAGGGCAGGTGCGGTATTGGGTGAAAGTGAATGGGAAATGACCCACAATTGCTGCAACTGAAAAAACTAGCACAGCATAAGAGGTTTAGGTGTTCAGAAAGGTCAATTGGTGACACAATGGTATAAGAGGAAGATCTTTAAAAAATGGTAAGCAAATCAATTTAACCATGAGATAGTTGCCAACAATTATATGATTATTATAGGCCTACCTAACTAAACAGCCCTGTTGACTGAATGACTGACTTGTTCTTGAAATGAATGAATTACGACATATCAGAGTCAGCTATCTAGTCAATCAATCAGCCAGCCATTTCTTTATCACTTTCAGTCATTCATTTAAGTCATTAATTAATTCTAGAAGTCGGTCAGTCACATAGCCAATCCAGTCATTTGTTCTGTTTCTATTTTTAGGCATTGCAGCATGATATCCTCGACTTCCATAAATTCGATGTTCATGAATATGAACATTATGAGGTTGATTTGACTTTTGTTTTCTCGTTTCTTATCTATTTACGTGACATAGAAGAGGGCTCTGTGCCTCTGTCAGAAATTATTTAAGTTAGGTATTTGTTTTCCAACTGTGCAAGTTTAATTTATTTCATGTTTTGTTTCAACATGTGACAGTGTTGCAACACAGTTGGTACAGGAAGACAGGTAGTACCTGGTAGGTATGCCTTTAAAAGTCAGAGTTTGAGGTTCAGCTGGATTTGTACTTTAGAGACCTCGTTGTAGGTTGCCCATGCATTCCCTAGCAATGATATCATGCCACTGTAGCTCAGGTCTTCTGCCACCATCAGCCTCAGCATGAGAACCCTGAGGTAGTGGTACCCATGATCCAGCTCAATCTACCAACTGTACATAATCCAGAGTTGGGCTTGGGCTACCCTGATCTGGCATTTTGTCTTGACCCAATTGAGTTCTAGCCAAATTTTATGTCTTGTGATCCATTATCTTTGAGGACAGAACAATGACCTCTAGCATTTTGACAAGAAGGGCCACATCATCAGTATAGTCCTAATTGAAAAGCACTCTGACCAACACATGCACTTGGGTGCCTCTGTTCAACTGTCTCCTCCATGATCTCATCCGTTCAGCTCAGGAACAGGAGCCATTCTCCATCATTGTTGCACTCTATCCACCCAAGCCATCTGTCCAATGGATTTTGGAGATCGCTAAGGCTAGCAACAGTATGGTTATAGTTAGTAGTTAAGATTTATGTCTTCTGTCATTTGTGTTCTTGTGAATTGTTTCAATTGCATGACTGTAAACTGTAACTGGTTGCGTTTGTCAACCGGATTGTTTCAATAAAGAATATTAATAATAATAATAATAATATAATCAAATATCAGTCTGGCTGTAAGGAAACATCTGTGAATCATTTCAGAAAGTGGAAAATGGTGACCTCAACTGGATTGTGCCAGGGAAATTTCTGGCTTTTGCTGGGCCTCAGTCTAAAAACCAAGCTGAAGCAGGTAAGCATTTTAATCAAGCTGTTTTATATTTATTTACAAAACCTGTTTGCTATTTTCATCTATTCATGTCCTACTGTTGAATCCAATGATAATGAGTCGTTATTCTCTCCCTGTGGTTTAAGACGGCATGTTGTGCGCAGACAACTCAGCAACTCCATGACCCTGCAAGTCTTGTATGCCACAATCTAGTGCAATTAACAGACAGTGATTGATCTATTGATTCCGTGAAATGAGTATTAATTGGTCTGATGTAACACTTTCAAGAACGAATTTATGTACAAGACATAGTGATTACAATCTCAAAGATATGTCAAATTGAGCTTTTGCATTGACTGCCTGACTGAAATCATGCATACTGCTCGTACTGTGGCAGTGCTAGTCCCAAGCATGGATGAAGGAGGACGGCGACGGTAATGATCTTTGTTATAACACAGTGTCATTAAACTAAAACTACTACTACATACTGGTACATAAATGAGTCTGACTGACTCAATGACTGCTGCTTACTACTTCACAACCTAAGAACACTCAGTTTAGTTTTTACTCACTCTTAGTAAATGGGAGTCGCCTTGCAAAAACGTGCATTTTGCTGATATTTCTTTTCCTGTTTTTCCAGGCTATCCAGTCCATTCTCCAGAAGCCTACATTCCCTATTTCCGTCGAAAGAATGTCACAACGATCATCCGACTGAATCGGAAGCTGTATGATTCGCACAGATTCACAAACATGGGCTTCAGTCATTATGATCTCTTCTTTGTGGATGGAGGAACGCCGAGTGATTCCATCCTCCTCGACTTCCTTGATATTTGTGAGAATACCAAGGGAGCCATTGCAGTCCACTGCAAAGGTAACGAAAATGCAACTAATAAATTTTTTTTTGTGTCATGTGTGAATGTTTGTAAATGTTGCATGTGAATCAGAGATGGGCACGATTATTGTTAGTACCTGGTTACTGATTGAACCTACGGTAGTTTTTGCTTTGAAGGGGTTACTGTACTTGAAGTTTCTAACTAGCTTTCTAGGACTTTGAAACAGAACTGGAAAAACAAATGGTGCTTTTTAGAAACAGGACTCTCAATTTCTTTTTGGACAGGATCTTGATTCCAAGCACTTCCTTGTAGTGGTAAAATAATGGGGTTTTACTTGTAAAAACTTGCATTTTGAAGTTACCTATTTTGTTGTCTCCAATATGTTTTCTGGACAATTCTGGTTCAAATTCTTAAATACAAATGAATCTTTATCCAAATGGATCTTTTCTTTCAGCTGCCTGCTCTACTTTTGTATGCAAGCGTTGAATTCACTGTATATGACTAAAGAAAATGTTGGTTTAGTTGCTGATTAGTGACGTTGTGTCATAAAAAGGATGGTTAACGCTATCTTCCTCCTTTATCCAGGGGTTGTGACTGGCATTACCAGAGTGGCAGAGTTAAATGGATTGCAGGCTATTATTTTATTGGGATAGATTCATTTGTCTGAAAATTTATTTTATTGTAATTTCCGTAATTTGCTGAAATTTCAAAATATCGAATGTTGTTGTTTGTTGTCAGCTGGACTGGGTCGCACAGGGACTCTGATTGGCTGCTATCTTATGAAGCATTACAAGTTTACGGCACCGGAAGCAATCGCTTGGACTCGAATAGCACGACCCGGGTCTGTCATTGGACCCCAGCAGCACTACTTAGAAGAGTGAGTTTAAGCTGTGCATGCCTAAGTTGGAACTTGAGTTGAGTAATAGTCAACATACATGTACTTGTGTGATTGTGTGTATGTTTTGTTTTGTTCTTCCTTGTTAATACCTGTGTGCTTGGATATGTCTGTGTTTCATTGTACCAGTGAGTGTTGCTGCGTCTTAACACGTCTCATACCCTCTTCACTTTACACTATCTCTCAAGCCCTACTTGACACCAGATCCTCTCTGGAGGACAGTACTCCGAGAGCATATCTTTTTCATGGCTAGTCCTAAATCTCTGGAACTCTCTTTCTGCAAACGTTGTCTCTGCACACAGTCTGTGTTGGCCACTTCAGATTTTGGCTATAAACTCTTAATAATAATAATAATAGTAATAATCTTTTCTTTATTGAAGCGTCTGACAAATGCACTACGCTGTACATTTACATGTTATGCAATTGAAACAATTCACAAGAGCACAAATGATAGAAGACATAAATCTTAACTACTAACAGAACAGACAGCCTGCAATACACGACGCTAATAGCAGCCTACAAAGCATGTCTCTCCTACGGGGCTCGAACTCGGTACCTCTCGCTCTCTATGCCAGTGTGTTATCCAATGTGCTATCGGGCCCTTGTTCTGGACTCATTTCATCCATAGGTTGTTTGTCTGTCTTCAAAGACTTCTATCTTGACTTACCACCAGACTCGCCCAGAAATTTGGCATGTACACCAATTTGCATGGTATTGTATGTGACAGTTGACTAATGCCTTGAGCAGTATTACTATAACAGTATTATTATTATGACACTATGACAGATAAATTTATTGATTTGATTTAATACAACAGAGTTTGATTACTTTGCAAAATCAGTTCATGGATAGCTTATATGACTAATCTAAAGAAGTGTTTTAAGGCAGTTTGAAAATGTTTATGCTATTTGAGTTCTCAGATTATTATTATTTTCATTATTTCTGTTTTTGAAGTCATCTGTGAAAACTCGTATTTCAAATTGCTTCAGGAAACAGGGTTTGTTGTGGACTCTCGGAGACAGCTTCCGGCGGAAGCAGCTGGAACTCCAGGACATGAGGAAATTGGTGTCTTCGGTCAAAGAGTTTCGCCTCGATGAGAAGAGATCAACGGAAGAGAACAACAACTCAACTGAATGCCTTGACCGAGAATGTGTCTGTCTCTCTTCTCTACCTTAACACCAGATCTATAATCTAATTTTATGTTATAAGTAAGTAGGTAAGTAACATTACCAACTGCCAAACAGCATTCTTGTGAACAATCATCAGCAATTTAAATACATATAAACATCAAATGTATCTGGGACCAGTTAGAATAGATGATACGACTAGATTAATTAATTAATTATATAGAATTATTTACAAACTACATAAAAATTCATCACATTAACAATGAGGTAATGTAATGCAATTTTTGTAATGTATTTATCATAATTACATCAGAGACTCATTTTAACATGATTCGTATTGTAATGGTTATTCTGAAATTGAACTGTTAGAGCATGGATCCCAAAATTAGTTCAGCCATAGAAAATTGCCTCATTATCGCAAGATCTCATAATTAGGTGATTCTCAATTATTATGGAACCCAAACACAGTGATTCTATGACAATGATGAATATGTTAATGACTGTGATGATTACGTTTGTGCTGCAGTCTTACGATCAGAATCGCCAGGTGATGACACAGGGTGACCATCTCAATCAGAAGAAAATGCATAGGTCCAGCGTGACCCCGCGACCTCAGACAGGTAGCATGGTGTAAGTGACGTGTTTATTATTGCGTTAAGCCTATTAGGTTCAGGTTATCTAAATCGCTGTTTATTGTCCTTGCGGCCATAAGAATGTTACAAAACTGTTGTCTTAATGCGATCTTGTAAGCAGAACGAATTACAGGTTAGTGTTTGGTAAAGTTTTCTGTTTGTGTTCAATCCTACTGCTTTTCACTAGTAAACTTTATTTATGTTGTATTGTATAACAAGTGTTCAAATACAATACAAATACAATACAATATTGTACTGGGCCAAGTTTGTGGGGCCAAGTCAAGTGAGAGATATAAAAGCACTATATAAATATTGAGGTATTGTGTATGCTTATCGTATCGTATTGTATCTGAGAATTTATCAAGCTCCTCTTGCAGTACTGCCAGTAGCTAATTAATGGTGCTCTCAGTGTAACAGCTCCGAGGAGATAAGAAGTCTAACAACGAAGGGATGAGGGTGGTACCCCGACTAAAATCTTACTATGGATTGAGGGGATGTCATTTATGCATGTTTATATACATTTATGCATGCATGCATGCATAAATACATACATGCAAACATGTACATCTATGACGTTCTGCTTATCTGGAATCATCTCTTCTAAAAATTGCAGTTTTGTTTATTTCACCGCTGATGGAAATAACTTTGCGTAAACTGTGAACCCATTTGTGCCTGTTAGTTTGATTTTGATGATTCTGTCAGACAAAAATGTGATGAAATGTATCTGAAGTGATTTTACTTCGGTATACAGTTTTTGACTTCCCTTTCTGTTGAAGCGACCATTAACAGATGCATTTTGAAATGCGGTAGCGGTTGAAGTTATCTAATTACATTAGATTTAATAAGTATGGAGTTTGCTGTTTGATTAGTTGAAATGATATTAGATTTGGTTTCCTATTTATAGATAGTGAGGCGATAATCTGTCATGCTGGGATGTTTTCATTTGCTAGAGACATCTCGAAAGGAGAGAGTCGGAGTCCGTCACTGAATTCGTCGACGGACCCGTCGCAACAGAGTCTGATGTCTCAACAAAGCCTCGCCTCTCAACAAAGCATCGCGTCTCAACCAAGCAGCACAAGGGGGGCTGCTGGTGCTCTTGAAAAACACACGTCAGAAATTTCAGACTGCAGTCAGACTTCGTCTTCAAGCAAGATCATTTCTGTGACTACTGTTCACGCTAGAAGTGGTTCAGGAAAAAGGTTCGTACTGATTTTGAGAAATCCATTCTCTCAGCTGCACTTACCTGACTTACGGCACCACTTTCGTGATGTTGCAGTGTGTTAAATTATCACCTATTTATTCTCTGACAGTGTGTGAATGGCTAATAATGAACTTCTGAATCTCTCTACAGCCAAATTCCTTCTAGGCACATGCCAACAATTCTGCAAATTTTATTGACTTACATCTATTCAGTTTGGTGGTTTGTTAACCTTACTGAATACACACGCAGTTTAGGTGTGATATTGGAATCCATGATATCATTTTCTAACCATGTTCAGGCCATACTTCTATAGCTCAGTTTTGCTTACGAGATATCTAGAGATTAAGATCAATATTGGCTCAAAAGGTCCTAGTTCCACATGCTACTGCACTGATTTTGATGTGCCCCATGCCCAAACATTGCTGGAATTTTGGACCTTCTCGGCTTCTGGTCTAGCTTTGAAGGTCACTGTTGAGTTAAATTCATTCTCTACTTGACGTGGAACTTCTTTTTCATTGGTATCGCTAAGAGAGCTCTGCATTGTTTTAACTATTGGGTAGGGATGTTAAACAATAATCGGAAATCCGATTATCGGTTTTGAAAACGATTATCGGTTTTCATTATTGACAAAACGATTATCGAATTCTGCCTCTTATATATAAAATGGAGCCTTCCACAGCCAACGAGGTAATAGTAGAACCCCCACAGCGATGTATTAGTGCCTCTTATAATAAAAACGGAGTCTTCCACAGCCAATGAGGTAATAGTAGAACTCCCACAGCGACGAATTATTGCCTCATCTGTAAAGCCTCATATATAAAGCCGACTCTTCCACAGCCAAAGAGGTAATAGTAGAACCCCATACGTCTGTGTACGGTACGGTACGTAGCGATTAGGCCTATCAGTTTTCAGCAACTTGCATTATACGATAATATATTAAATTTTGTATGAAGGCCAATAAAAAAAACGATATTCGGTTTAAAATCGGATTTCTAAAACCGATAATCGGTTTGCCCAAAAAAACGATATTAACAACCCTACTATTGGGTATAATATATTCATATGAAGCATAGTTTTTTGTGACAATCCTGCAAATATATGGTTAACAAAGTATTTTTAAATCAGCTGACCCATGTTCCATGCTTACCCTTCCTACTGATAGTTATTACGCTCAGTCATTGGACACAGTGACTCTTGATGTGCCCCATGCCCAAACATTGCTGGAATCTTGGACCTTCTCGGCTTCTGGTCTAGCTTTGGAGGTCACTGTTGAGTTAAATTCATTCTCTAAATTCTTTGTTGGTATTCAGGTTTAAACTTGAGACTCGTATTTTTCAACTCCCTTCCTACCATGGCAGGCTAACTTCCGGTTTCTATGACCTATCAGACTCAACCTGGCTGCTTTGATGGATTAATGTTTCTGATTTATTGGCTCAGAGACTCTGAACGTCCATGCCATCTGTCAGCTTTTGACGGGAATCTGTTTGTTGGTTCTGCGTGTGTGCGTGGGCCCGCCAGTGGTGACTCTTCTAGCTTACTGTGCATTGTTTTGCTAACTGATGTAATATTTTCATTTGTAATGACACTTAATATCATAATAGGCTAGCGCAGACTCTGAGTAAGTCTCTGGAAGAGGCGCTATATAAATTCTCAGAATGAATGAATGAATTATTGCAATTTCACTTGAAACGGCCATCAGTCGATACCTTTGGCATTATTATTATTATTACTGCACTATAGAAGTTATTAGATTGGATCAGATGAGATTATGTTTTGAAAGTGATTACACCTGAAGGAGTGGCACTCAAATATGGAGCCATGTTTTAGTACCTAAGGGATATTTTTTGGATAGTTTAACACTCTGGCGATGAGGTGCGTTGGTTTCCCAGTCACTTTTAGTGCACTCTCATCATTAAAGTGTTGACTTGTTGTAAACCGTGGGCTTTGATAGTCACGTTTCTTGTTTAACTTCTTTGCAGAACAAAGTCTCGGAAGAGCAAAGAATTTACACGCTGAGGATTCATTCTACGGCAATCTGCAAGTTCTCACCCCTTTTTTTTATTAGTTATCAAATGTTTTGAGCACAGTAGCTTAGAACCAGGTGTATTAATAGCCAGACAGAGTATATGTGACTTGCTCTGGCAAAAGGAGGGTTTTGGCCAAAAAATTAGTTTTGTATATTTTGTGCTGACATTGATAAGTAATAATATCTGTTTAAAATGTTGAAAAAAATATTATTCTATCTTGATGGGTTCCAGAGATATGAATTTTATAATTTTTTCTACTCGAAAGTACAATTTCAAGAAAAACGCATGCAAAGTTTATTATCTTAATACAAACCTGGATAGATTGCAAAGTTTATGTGTAAATGTGTCATGCAATAGGTGAAATATTATTAAAATAATATTTTTTCCATATAATATAAGATCCTATTTATTGATATATGCCAAAAAATTATAAGTGAAAAATTTACACCTGATTTGTGTTTTAGCTAATTTCTTCAGTTTTATCACTGGTGACTTCCGCCTCCTTTTGCCAGAGCAGGTCACATATACATATGCATACACTTAACCATAACCATAGCCATAACTTTTATTGCTTCTTGTAGCACAAAATAACATAACAGTCACGCTCAAGACATTCGTTAATTATAATTGGCAGGAAGCAATGGGAGCTATATAAATTCTCAGAATGAATGAAGGGACCAAAGGGCGAACATTAAGTGATGCCTTGTGCAATTATGATTATGACGCTATAGAAGTTATTTCTTTCGATTAATTACTGTTTGCAATTTGTTTTCATTTCAGATTCAGGGAGTATGTTTTGGGAGTCATTTTCTTTGGTAAAAACTGAGGCCTTAGCCGTGGATGAGATATTGGCAGCTATTCTTCGAGATGAACTTCAAGAAGACGCCTGTTCTACTTAATCTTGATCCTTCGCAGCAAATTATATTTTGTCTTCTTAGGTAGATTAAGAATTCTGAGTTTTTTAAACACAAGAGCTTGAAATGCATGATTTGGGGGTAGGTTATTGAGATATATTGCCTAGATAAGGAAGTGAACTTGTATGTCTAAGTAAGATTGCTGTTAATGTTATCTGGGTAATTTTCAATAAAACAGAGGTACATTTTTTCAAATGTTCGGAAAACAGCTTTTTTATAGAAGAACTTGTGTGGCTTGAATTTATTTATATGGTGTGTAAAAATCATTCGTCATAGTCATCATGCTGAAAGAGAGAATCCTCTATGTTTATTATTCAATAGGTCATCGTAGTTTGTTGAAGCTTTTAATGAATAATCATTCGTAAATATGGTATTTGTTATTGCCTTTTGAATTTGTTGTTGATTGAACTTGTTAGCCAAATTGTTAGTTGTTCAAGGCGGGTTTGTTCTGCTGCAAGATAAATATGCCAACCCAACCTGTTGTATCTTGGCTATTAGGTTTCATGGGCATTGTGACATTGCGTAACAGTAGCAGTGATAATACAAAATAAAGACTGTCAGTGGTAATTATAATAGTAGTAAAATATTGACAATAATAGATGGTGTACAGTACAGCGTACTTATAAATACTACTGCAAAGACTTTACATTGATGATAATAACAAAATTAAAAACCTATTAGGATAATTGTTAGTAACGATTGATATTTTGTATGATTATTAACCAGTGGTGATAGCACTAATTTTATTAGAAGTTATATTTAAAAAAATAATAATTTATAGCAATTGTAATAAGTGATGGTTGTTATGAAACAATATAAAAAATATGGTAAAAATAGCAAACTGACTTGTCAATTGTATTTCATGTCAAATAGCTTTTAATGTTTTGGGTTTTAATTTCTTAGAGTTATGTTGGATGTATATGGTCATTTTAATTTTGTTGCTTCTATAAGTAAGGGTATGTTTAGTTAGAGTTAATCTGCATAGCTTCTGAACTGCATATTTTGTGTTTGTTTGCTATTGGCTCCTTCAAGGATTAGCAAAGTAGTTTAGACTTTATTTTAGTTTGAAGTTTTGATGTGATACTGTCACTTTAATATTACTGTGCAGATTTTTCACAGTGGTTGTAGGGTTATTTTCTTGATGAGACCTGCAAGGCTAAACCTTTTCAATTTAGTCATAGTGTTTAACACTTCAGTGACGATGGTGCACTAAAAGTGGCTGGGAAACCAATGCAGCTGGAGTTAAAGTGTTAAGTTTGTTATTGATGAGGTGCAGCTTTGCCATTTTATTTCTCACAGCTAACTAGTTTGAAATTAGTGTATTGGGGAAGCATTTGATGCTGTTTTGAAAGTATTATCTACTGGCAGCAGTTACTAGGATGGTTAAATGCTCACAGATTCGCTCTTTTCAAGGTGCAGTGAATGACCCACTTTTAGCGACAGTTTTGTCTTTTTACTGCAAAGGCCACACCACTCAGGCTGCAATACACAAGCCTTAATACCATATAGTTGGCTTATGCAAGTATTCTGGCAACATTAATCTTATCTATCTTTTGGAGTTTGCATTGGTCGGCAGATTTCTACAGCAAGTTCTGCTACAAAGCTCTAAAGAGATTTTCAATTTCATAAAAGCCTGACAGATTTCCTTGTCTAAAAATTGCAACTTAGTTGAGATTGATAAACGTGTGAGTTCATCTTTTGTTCTAACACTGAATCCGGTGTAATCTTCTCAGAGTTTATATTTATTGTCTAATAGTGTTTTGAGATAGCATTATCAGGCAACATGTTACATACCGGTTATTCGTGATATAATCTTACAGATTTCATCATAGCATTTTCATGTTAAATTAACTTGTATGTTTTTCACATGAAATTCGGTAGATTTTACAGTTTGGTATGTTGCTTAATTTATGTAGAAAATGTGGTTAATGAAGTATTTCAAATATTGTGAATGATTCCTTTATTGTGGTTTTCGGAATTTATTGATATAAAGAATTCATGTTTCATTGTCCCATCTCTATTTCTGACCAGGTTCTTTGTGGTAATGTTTCCAAATGCAATACAATACAACTGTATTTTGATATTGCCCTCCTTCAAAATTTTAGAATTTCACATGTGACCATGTGACAGAAAAGAGAAGGTCAATGGCAATGAGCAAATTGTGCTTGAAGGACCTGCTCAAGGTCCTTATACATTGGCTCTGTGAGCAGAAGCTCGAACCCGTACTCTCCGCATTACAGTTTGAGTGCGCTGTCCATTTGACTACCGTGCTGAGTACATTATCTGTTTCTGTGTATTATTTTTTAAAGTTTTATCCTGTTTAAAAATTTGTCACGTGTAAGAAAGATCCCATTCCAATGACTAGTTAATGTACATTTTAGGCTTTTGTTGCATCCTGTTTAACTTTTGTATATTTTTGAGAGATACTGTAATTCAATAGGTTTCATTGCATTTGGGCTGGTCTTTGAAGTGTTGCATAATAATTAGAAAATGTCAACCTGATTTGGTGTTTGTTGAGCAATTCAGTTAAGAACTCACTGAGATAGAGAAGTGATGCGAATGAAATAGCTTAGCCAAATTGTATCATAATATGTTTATTGTTTAATTGTGTGAGGTTGTCATAATTTTGTTAGCGGAATAGTACGAAATTATTTGTTATAGGAATATGATTTCATGATTACTATTGGTATGTGATGAATATTTCAATTGTATGCAATGTTGCTATATATATATATACATCTTATTTTTATAAATAATTAATGATTATTTTAAAATAGTAGTCTATTTTTTGAAGGTGTAATTCTTATAACTGCATCTAGGTGCTTTGTAGCTTAGTAATGTTGTTTTGAGTAATAATATTATAAGTCGCTTCATCGACGAAAACTGTTCATTTTGTTTTTGCATAAACTTAATTAGTATAAACTGAAGTTAATAATACCACCCCTCTGCGGCATATGTACCCTAATATTTGAATAGTGTGGCTCAATCACTGATACCAGAGCTGTGTACTATACCGTAGATATATTCATAGGCGTAGCTACATGGAGGCACGAGGAGGCAGTTGCCGCCTCCTCTTGCTTTCTTTAGGCCTATATACTGGAACTTTTATTGACCAATGAGGCAATGACCCCAATAACCAGAATTTTGTCAAGTTGCCTCCTCTTGAATTTAAGTCTGGCTACGCTCCTGGATATATTGAGAGCATTCCAATTTTTCACAACACATACTTTCTCAGATCAAGACAGAATAACTTCTAGTGAAGACGGAATAAATGATTTGTAGGTCATTTAATAATTGTAATCGTAATCTCAAGATTTCCAGATTAGCCCAAAAAGAGAAAGTCATGGAAACCAGCTTATTCACAGAAGCTCAGTCAAACTTAAATTAATAGGCACGTAATGTCAGAATCGGTTCCAGCTTAAGATCTACTGTTTCGGCCCCCCCCAAATCGACTCTTCATAATATTACCACGTTATCCCTGTTCCTAGCAGGTAAATGATCGTTTCTGTGATGCCTACTACTCCAACAAACATGTTCGTTGGGGCCACAATCTGATTCTCAGCTGATCGCATGGGCCACAATGTGGGCCTGCTCTGGGCCCGGTGAAAACTGGGTGGGACTCTCCTCTCCAGATGAGCCTTATCACTTGCTTAAATGTTATTACAGTTTATTAGGAGGAACAGGTCCTGGTTCATCTGTACGAAACCCATGTCCAATATTAATGTGTCAGTAGACTGGAAAAAAATAAACTTGTGTCTGTTTGGTGGGTTGTACAGCCGTTGTCCGCCTACAATTGTTCACATAAGACAAAGACAAGGACTACACTTCCAGTAGTCATATAATTATAATAATAATAATTTGGTTGTTTGAATGTATTAAGCTTGCCATGTACAGTGCTGTGCGTTTGATAATAATAATAATAATAATAATAATCTTCGTTTTAATGTTTCAAACTGACAAGTACGCAAGATGATAACAAATCATAGTATGAACGGATGATCACAGGTTATTACAGGAGTCGAATTTAACTGTATGGCAGCCATGCAAGGCGCCCATAACGTCCTACCTCTCATTTTTTCAACGCCACCTAGCGAATGAAAAGGCTGATTCGACCTTAGGTAGTGTACCGGGAAGCGATTCCGGGTTCGTTGCCCCTACGCACAGAGTGTTACTACTATCCTAAGCCCCCTCCCCAATAATGATAATGATAATAATAATGATAATAGATAAAAGAATGTTTTGTACTTAATGGCCAGGCACAGAGTACCAGCTGTATGGTTTTAAGTACCATAACATATTTTCTGTTTTGTAACTTGATGATAAGGCTTGTAATAATTATTTGTTAAACCCTGGAAAAAATCATGAAAGTTGTTTTGTAATATTAAGCAGCAAGCGTTTGACAATGAAATTAAATCCGGATGAACTAGATTTAGTGTGAACAGCTATTTAGTGGTAGTGATGATGGTATTACAAGTAGCAGGCGTAATTCTTTTGAGGTTAAATATTTTTTTGAAAGTTGGGCTGTTGGCTGAATAGTTCTGGTAGGCCTAAAGTCCCATTTTTCTCTTTCTGGAAGAACTGAAGTTAGCATTGACAGCGATTTAGGGGTAGTAGTGGAGGTGTTAGTAGCAGCAGGTCTATTAACTCTTTGAAGGCTATGCATATATCTATATATGCATTCGTGTGTGTGTGTGTGTGTGTGTGTGTGTGTGTGTGTGTGTGTGTGTGTGTGTGTGTGTGTGTGTAGGTGTGTGTAGGTGTGTGTAGGTGTGTGTAGGTGTGTGTGTGTAGGTGTGTGTGTAGGTGTGTAGGTGTGTGTGTGAGTGTGAGTAGGTGTGTGCATGCATGCTTGTGTGTTTATCACTGCTGAATATATTATTCTCCTGATCATAATCTCTAAGGTTGCGTTAGACTTCTCTGCTGCTTCAGCACACTGTATTGACGGTTTTTCACTTTGTGCACGTCACTTCTAAGTCACTCTCTTCCTCACTCACTTTCAATATCTTACCCTCCCTTTTAATAAGAATTACACATTGAGCACCGTCCGCTAAAAATCATGGCCGATGAAACCTCCCCATCACGCCAAGAAAAGATGAGTACGATATGGGGCGTGCATGGGGCGTTCTCCTCTTCCAACGAAGGCTTCTCCGTAGCAAAACTTAAAACCTTTCTGTGCAGGCGAGATTAAGAATTGTTATAAAACGTTTTCTCTGAAACATTACATTATTATAAACACAAGACGTAGGCTTAGGCTAGTGCCGGCGCAGTGGCTATACGTCAGAGGTTTTGTTCACTGCATGGACGGTGATGTCAGTAATTTTTCTGTGAACTTTTAAACTGATAGGCCTATATCCAATTGCGGGTTGACATTGTAAAATGATCCTGTTCTGTTTCAGGTCCTGTCGATTGTGTAATCGTAAAACTCTAAACTTCTAAAGGCCACTCGAAAGTCAGGCGCAGGGTACAAGCTTATTCACGAGCGCTGCGTCGAGTCAGAGGGGTTGTCCAAATGGTAGGCAGAAGGCAGAGGCGTAGCTAGGGGGGCAGGGGGTACAAGTGTCCCCGGGCGCCAGAGGAAGGGGGCGCCAAAATGAGGGTTAGAATTAATAATTTTAGTCTTGATTCTGATGCTATTTAAACCAATTTATACCAACTAAATTTATAAAGCTTAATTTTGGCGCCCCAAAACCTCATTAGTCACAAACTAGTTGTCAGACTGTCAGACTGACAGAGACTGTTCAGACATTATTTTGGCGTCCCACTGAGCATTAAGGGGCACCATACACTCATTACAATTGATATACCTACATTGCAAGCAGGGGTGTAACGAGTGGGGGGGCCTGGGGGGGCCTGGCCCCCCCACTTTTTTTATCAGGGGGCCTAATATGAGAACGGACCCCCCACTTTTTTATGAGAGGGCCCTCCCACTTTTTTGAGAAAAGAGAGGAAAAGTGGTCCTTAAAATCTTTCCAAAAAAGAGCTAAGCCACAGTAAAGAGCAAAGCGACAGTTGGAAATAGCTGTTGAGGTCGAATATAGTTTACTTCCATTATTTTATTACAGCCTTTTAATTGGAGTGTCTCTGAAATCTTGTCTTGTTGATCGATCTCTTTATTGATCAGTTTCGATCTCTTGTAAAAAAAACGACGACAAGAGTAAAGGCAAAGGATCACCTTAGAAATTCAGACAATTGCAGTTTTTTCAATAGCCTACAGCTTACGAAACTGTGACGAAACGGCGGAAATCGGTTGCCACCTACTGGCACCTAGAAAAATCGATCCCCTTACTTATTTTTCTGTTTTATTTTTACCCGAGGTTGTAAAAGGCCGCGCATGCGCATGTCGTTGGTGTTTATTATTAAGTATAATATTCCGCTCGATAAATTATTAAATACATTGTAGGTGTGAAGAAATGCTGCCAAGCGTTTAATTCAGGTTTATGTTAGAATAAGATTGTATGAAGCTGAACCGTTAATTATACTGATTTAGGGTAACTTTATAGAGATATTTTGGAAGGTTTTTGTAGGTGGGCGATAATACCGAAAATTGCGTTACTTATGTTGGTCAAAATCAAACGTGAAAATAGCTTCAAACAGATTGAAACAGTGTTAGCTCCTCTTTCGGCATGGCTTATTGCAGGTTATTTCGCGACATTCTAATGCGCATCAAATATCAAAGAAAGTTGTTAATGCACACAATAATTTGTTAATAATTTGTAACATCGGACAGCTGATAGTAGCCTGCATCATTTCCAGGGCCTGCAAAATTTGGTTATGTCGAAACGTAAAGAACCGGGCAGTGGACGTGGATTGTGCGTTAACGCTGGTTACGGTATTCAACAGTTTTTCACATCAGCGAAATCTCCTAAACTAAGTTGTAACACAAGTGCCGGTAGCCCAACTGAGACTGACAACAGTAGCGCTGCGCCGGCTAGCGCCTTATCTCATGACGACTATCAAGAAACCTACAAAAGATGGAAGACTGTGCCATTCAATGAAATTTTCAATGCACAAACTGTGCCAACCGACGGTGATTGTTTCTTTACTGCTCTAGCACACCAGCTCCATAGACCATTGCAAGCAGCACGAGATATACGTCAGGAAATCGTCGCCTTCATCCAAACAAATGCTGATCGCCTGGTAGGCTATGTAACTGTTTCTATGCATTAACTTCTACTCATCTAATGGCTGATAATCAGCGGTGTTCTTAAATCTTAATAGGACCATAGGCAACCATAGGCATATTTCAGTTTACACTTCACACCAGCTTACTATTTACTACTTATTTTATTTTATCTAATCGTAAGTTGTTTTAATCTAATTAATTGATTAAATAATTGATTACTATTATTTCTGTGTAGGTCCTGTTGGAGAGTCAAAGCCCTTATGATATCCTATTTCAATTTTGTGACATAGAACAACTTTTAAGTTATCTGCGTGTAGATAATGTCAATGCGCACATTCCAAATACAGAAAGCACGTGTCACATGCAATACATACTACCTATCAGTACCAATTTTGGCGGTACGGTACCCAAGTACGACACAAAGGATTATTACAGAAGCACCAAAATGTCGAGAGATCGAGGTGTAATTTTGCTTAGTATACTGACAGAATTACCGGTGATGTTCATTTCCTATTGTAGGTTCATGGAGGCAGTTGGGATAATTTACTATCAAACGCTGGATGCAAGGTTCACGATTTGTCAAGTTATTTGGTTTTGATGGCAACGGATAAAGTCTGGGCAGACGCTATTATAATTCGTGCTGCTGCAATTAGATACGGACATAGGATTGAGATGTACGTGACATTGAAAGTATCTTGATGCATGCTTAGACAAAGACTTAGACTTGGACAAAGATCTTGTGGGGCAGCTATCGCAGCTTCGGAACATCCCAATGTCAACAGAGGAACGCAATGGCATGACATCATTTTCAGACATTTTGAAGCTGCTGAAGAAGGAACGTGCGCTCCTACGTCTCCTACCGCAAGTTGTAAAACTTGTGAAGTTAGTCTGCATACTTCCCTGTTCGACTGCAACACCTGAACGATCGTTTAGCCAGTTGCGTCGAATCAAGAACTACATGCGGTCCACAGTGACTCAGGAAAGACTCAATCATACAATGATTGCAGCTGTTCACTGTGACAAACTTGAAAACATCGACATCAACAAAGTCATGAACGAATTTATTATGCGAAACGAACATCGACGTGCAACGTTTGCAAAATTGCAATAACATGTAAACAAAGGTCCAAAGCTAGACTACAAATGGACATTGTAGACTACAAGTCTTCAGAATGTTTAGATGCCTATATCGTCGCTACGGTCGCTTGCCATTCCACTAATCTAGGGATATGTCCAAATTGAGATATTCCCATTTTTTGTTTCAAATGTGTACATCAAATAATTCACAATTTCACATCAATTTTTAAGAGTCAAGACTTGCCGTACAGAAGTCGGCTGCATTAGTAATAGTACTTAAACTCTAATAGACTCAATGATCCTACGATAATCCTATAACTCTACGATATTTCCGTCTTTTTTCTCTGTTGTATTTTCATATCCCGTCTGACACGTCTCCACTCTATTTTCACCCAATTTCACCCATTTATACTCTAATTAGAGGATTAATTTGGGACTTTTGAAGCTGCCCCATTTGTTACTAAGGCTCCCCAGGGCCCCCCCACTTGGGGGGCCTTGTGAAAAACTGGGGGGCCCTTTAAAAAAATTTTTGGCGCTTCGCGCCAAATAAATCCACTACATCCTATTTAGGCCCCCCCACTTTTCTAAACCTCGTTACACCCCTGATTGCAAGATTACTATAGGCTAGTCAGAATCAGAAAAGTCGTTTTCTCATAAAATCATGGAAAAAATCAGCTCAAGTATATCCTTAATGTACTAAATAAATGTACTATGGTTTTAATATAAATAGGCCTATAAACAAATTAGGTATAGTAATTTTCAACTTTCCTGTATGGAAAAACTTTTAACCGGCTGGAATGAATAGCTGCATTAGCCAATGAGAGGGAGGGTGGGGTATGCAGTATGCCAACCCTTGTATACGAGAAGCATCTGTCTGATGGTTAAGCTAGCTGTGTCCGCCTTGACTCTTGACGCCCATGGCTACATCCATGATCCCCAGTAAAAACTAGTATACTATAGGCATCATGGACACAGGGCGACAGCTGGTTCGGGCTGCAGCAACCCAGTGATTTGTATATTTATTGGGCCAAGAGGTCAAAATTACAAGCTAACTTTCAATAAGAGGCAGACTGACAGTAGGCTATCAGTCAGAACTTAGCAGTTCAGCTATCTTGAATTTCAATTTTGCTGCTGAAGTTTTGTTTGAATGCAAATACTTAGATTTCATTAAAAAACAAGTCTGTTAGTTTAGCAATAAGTAAACATAGTACAAATCAACAACCTAATGTTTACATATTTTTTATTTTATCGACAACAGATAGACCTATGTGTTATGATATTTGTTTGATAAATAATTTCATATATAATTTGAATTTATTGACTTTCAAAAACACAATGAACAGTCGATATTTTTAATATTTTATTTCACTAAAATTTAAATTGCCATTCCGTGTATTTGGAAAATGTGAAATAAATTAAATAGGGAGGGATGAGGAGGGACGGGACTCACGGGAGGGGGCGCCAATTTCATAGTTTGTCCCCGGGCGCCAAATATCCTAGCTACGCCTCTGGCAGAAGGAGGTCCGAGTCCGGTTGCCAGAGAGTAGGCCTAATCGTAATCGTAATCGTAAACTCGAAACTTCTACAGCGCCCACAAAAGCGAAGTCGCGGTAACCAGCTTATTCACAGGCACTCAATCAAAACAAAATCGATAGGCAGAGGGTCAAAATCCAGAGTCAGGCAGACAGGCAGGCGGCTAAGGTGGATGGTGTTTGGTGTTCAGACGGCGAGGTAGGCAGTGAGAAGTGTTGGATTCAGGATAGGATTTGTCAAAAAGCAGTGTTTTCAGTTTCGAGTGAAAGACCTGTGGAGAAATAGCGAGAGGTGGAGTTTTGGTGACTTCGTAGGATGGGTCAGATAGCCTATTTGTCGTAGTGCTGGCGGAAGTTTGTTCCAAAGAGGTGGAACAGCTATGGATATGGAGTCAGAGAGGGCGGAGTAGCTGTAGGCAAAAGGTGAGTGAAGTTTACATGTAGGTCGAGAATTGGAAAGTAGAGGATCAGATGAGTCGGGGTATACTCTTGAACAGCTGAGACCCGAGGAGTGATAGACAGAGGAGTCTGAGGCAGATTATGGTGGGTGATTGGCAATGATGGTGGAGGAACCAGGGGTGGACTGGGGAGTTCAAGCGGCCCGGGAAAAAAACAAAAAGCGGCCCTAACTTCATGACTTTTATTTTCTTTGTGCATTTTTTCATGCATACCCGAGGGCCAGTGACCTCCAAAGTCATGGGTCACTTTACAAATTACATTATGCAATAACAAAAAACGATAAATCGCATATATAATTTATAATTATATATAAAATATTAAGAATGCGTCAACTCAAGTTATAAATCAATTTATTCGGACTCACTGTGATGGTATTATTGCTGTTTATAGTATTAGCAACTTCTTTAAGCCGGGTGCCATTTCGGCTACATGATCTATAATTGTGTCATTATTCAGTTCACTTAAAACATCGGTTTCTGTTGACATAAGCATAAAAGCTTCAAGGTGTGTAGATGACAATGAGCTTCGCAAGCGATTCTTAATGTATTTCAATTTAGAGAAAGATCTCTCACAAGCTACTTGGGTAGACGACAGAGTCAATAAAAGTTTATATGCACTAAAGAGATGCTTGTATGCTTGCCCATAGAAACTGTATTTATGTAGTACAGAAAAGCAGCAAACAGGACATTTTTTGCAAAATTTGTCGGGTTGTTTACTTGCAGAAGGTGTTTGTTGAGAGCTGGTGTCTTCAGTTTGAATTGGAGTGGCTTTAAATAAATCGACTAGATTTCGGCATTTAGCTCCATCTTTACCAAGAATCTTTAGTTTCTTATCTCTTACTTTCTCCGCACCACCTTTACATTTACGTTTCGGATTTATATCACTCATAACCGTAACATATCTTATTTAATTAATATTACTTATTACTAACTAACAAATTTAAAAGAAATTTTATCAAAACAAACTCAGTGGAAGACGCCGGAAGTAGAATGGAAGATGTAAATTCTTATCTAACATGGCGGCCGCTGGCTGTACGGAGCACTGTAGGTAAGTAAGTATGCATTGCTCTTTTTCAGTTAATTTACAAACCGGTTAACCGAAACTAAAAACCGGTTAACCGATGCCGCAATTTTTTGTAAAAAAACCTGTATCATCTGTACTAAATTGATTAAATTATTATATCACCGGTCCTGGCGGCCCACCGGGAATCTTCCCGGTGTCCCGGCGGCCCAGTCCACCCCTGGGAGGAACCGAAAAT
Source organism: Aporrectodea caliginosa (assembly GCA_020284085.1). Classification (NCBI taxonomy): domain Eukaryota; kingdom Metazoa; phylum Annelida; class Clitellata; order Crassiclitellata; family Lumbricidae; genus Aporrectodea; species Aporrectodea caliginosa. The sequence continues at coordinate 128,644 of JACEVL010001055.1, forward strand.
TTGCGGAATTCAGGAGGAAGATCTTTTCAGAGACGTGATGCAATGTGGTATATGGTTCGGTTGGAGAACATGAGATGAGTATAATGACCGCGTGTCGAGAAATACGGAGACACTAGGCCTAATATGAGCGGGTAGATCGGGTTGGCTGGATGATAAAGAGTTCGCGAAGATATTTGGGCTAGGAGTAGGCTCTGTTGTAAGGAGTTGTACGCTAGTGATAGGAGTTTGAAGTGAATTAATTCGCTCTGGGATTTTTAGCCAATGGAGTGATTTGAGGATGGAAGTGATAATGATGATGTTTGGGAATTCTGGTGATAATTCTGGCTAGTGAGTTTTGGATAAGTTGCAGACGTTTAAGTTGGGTGCATTCAAAGTTGAGAAGGAGGGAATATTTCTGCGACCTTGACCCTCTTAATCGTGGACACATGGACACAGTAAAAATAATACCATTGATGACGACGACGACTGATGATGATGATGATGATGATGATGATGATGATGATGATGATGGTGATGATGATGATGGTGATGATGATGATGATGATGATGATGATGATGATGATGATGATAGTGATGATGATGATGATGATGGTGATGATGATGATGATGATGATGATGATGATGATGATAGTGATGATGATGATGATGATGATGATGATGATGATGATGATGACGACCATGATGACGACTATGATGACGACGATGACGACGATGAAGATGACGACGACGACGATGATGATGACGATGATGACGACGACTATGATGATGATGACGATGATGATGATGATGATGATTATAACGGTAATAATACTGATACATGGTCGTCGTAATGCACAAACAGGACGAGAGTCCACTTGAAAGAGTTTAACAACATCTAATGGTCCACATTAGAAGTGACTTGTTTTCTTCTCTTGACTGGGCGTATCGAATAGAGCCAGCCACCAGCTTTCACTGTAATTATAATTACATGAACGCCTACTATATAGTTACCCATATATGTATATATATATATTATATGCATATATATATATATATATATATATATATATTACATATAGCCTATATGTGTGTTTGTTTCTATGTATTTGTGCTTTGTATATAGCCTGTTGTGTACACGATAGCCAACAATCATATGACACTAGTTAATTAAGAGGAACAGAGAAACAAGAGTTCTGTGTAATTCAGTTGACCATTCACGATGTCCTTTCAGAGCAGTCGACCTTCGACGCGTGCACTGCTCTCTCAAATAGGATACTCAAACAAACAATAGGCAAATATACATGTCGGGTATATAATATATCTTGGGGCTTGTGCAGTGTGCACCAAATATGGACTGAATTGAGTCCGTGGCCCATTCACTCAGACCTAACAGACCTAAAAACTTTTCTGTCTTTCTTCCTTCGATTCTTCCTTCATAAATCAGGGCACTTTTAGTGTGCAGTTCTACACAAAAGTGCAGTTCTAAATGAATTTGTGCAGCTGTAAAAGCATTTTCGTGCAGTTGAAGCCCTGCTTCATAGGCCTATTTGCATCCTTCCTGCCTGCTGAAAGGGTCATTGTCACCCCATTGAGAATAATTTACCATGGCTTTTTGAAACAGAGAGAAGAGCCCCGGGAAACGATAGGCCTATTTCTTTATTGTGATAGGCCTATTTCTTAATTGATGCATTACATTATACGTCTTGACTATCATCACTTGCATCTTCATATTGTTGAATCCTTTATCGGTCTGCCTATCTGTAAAGGCCTATAGCCGTAGATAATGAGTCGATGGCCTGCATTCAAAACACCCGTGAACCATTCGTTGATCAGCCGTTCATTGGCCCACCGATAAGGGAAACAAGAGGAGCATAATGAGGAAGTATGGGTCGCTATCTTCAGCATCTTTAGACGCCCATCACTGGACTGAGTGATCACAACGTGGCAATAACAATAACAATAATAATAACAATAACAATAATAGTAGTAGTAGTAGTAGTAGTAGTAGTAGTAGTAGTAGTAGTATAGCAGCAGCAGCAGCAGCAGCAGCAGCAGCAGCAGCAGCAGCAGCAGCAGCAGTAGCAGTAGCAGTAGTAGTAGCAGTTGTTGTAGTAGTACTAGTAGTAGCAGTAGCAGTAGCAGTTGCAGTGGTAGTGGTTCCAGTAGTAGTAGTAGTAGTAGTAGTAGTAGTAGTAGTAGTAGTAGTAGTAGTAGTAGTAGTAGTAGTAGTAGTAGTAGTAGTAGTAGTAGTAGTAGTAGTAGTAGTAGTAGTTGTAGTAGTTGTAGTAGTAGTAGCAGTAGCAGTAGCAGTAGCAGTAGCAGTAGCAGTAGTAGTAGTAAAAATAATAATAATAATAATAATAATAATAATAATAATAATAATAATAATAATAATAATAATAATAATAATAATAACTGTTGCTGCTACCGATGATTTTCCTGGCCACCAAGAATCGTATCCGTCCGTAGATATTTTTGATCGTATGACGCAAACGGGCTTGACTGTTTTCGTGGAGGTGATTTAGTAGAATCCTGCACAGTTGCCGGTTGGTGTCTACGTACTGATGCAAGAGTGCCTAGGCCTACGACGACCTTAAAACGGCTCTGACTAATCACTTTTCGTATTGACATGCAGTCAAATCTACCAAGACCAAGACATTGAACCTCAAGACCGATATCAAGACCAATTAAGACTCTGAACCTCAAGACCAAGACCTACCTTTGGTCTTCGTCTTGAGGTTCGTATTTGCTTGGTCTTGGTCTTGAGGTTCAGGGTCGTGGTCTCGAGTGCACTCGAGAACAAGACCTTGGTCTCGAGGATAACCAGACTGAATAATTATATGATAATCACCATCATCATAGTAATTATAGTAATATGGTTCAGTGATGGGCTTATTCGCTTAGTTTGTCGGTCTCGATCTCTGGACTCTAGAAGTCAAATGACAAATGATGGAGCACATGTTTACAATTATACAATACATGTATGTAGACCATTTCTAGACGAGCGTTCGTCTTTCTTATGGACTGGACCTGCTTGATTTATCTCTGTTTTGTACATATATTATAGCCTATCTATCTGGACCTCTTTTCTTTCTTGTTTGCGTTGCTCGGTCTGTTTTAAACTTTATTTCTTTGGTTCAGTTGTATTTTCGTATTCATATTTTGATTCTTTATTTTTCGTATATTTTGCTTCACGTACGCCTTGATGTTTTCCTAATTGCTGGTCCCATATTTCTGTTTGTTTTTATGTGTTCTTGTTCAATGTGTAGTGATTTTATTGCCCATCATTACGACGCTGTTTGTGTGTGTCGTTTGATTGTGCATAATAACAATGACACTAATTTATGTGCGGCCTGAAAAACAAGTTTACAAAACACGGGCAGACTGAAGCAGCTCACGCAAGTATTTTATGTCTCTGGTCCATGTTGCCAAAGTGTCAATCGCTTGAGACGTCGACTCTGCATAGGCTATCTGCGCTCTGGGTTCGAAGCCTGTGCCTGCAGTCATTTAAAACCCATGTGGACCTCGTTGTCGGGGTGTGTGAAACCTTGAAGGTCATCATAGCCTAAGTGTAGGCCTAATCGTAACTGACGGTTAAATTGCTCACATAGAGGTGGGGATCTCCAATTTTTGCAGATCTAAAACCTACGCCTATCGGGCTATAAACGAAACTATAAGCGATACTCGCTATTCTCTACTTGGAAAACACATCAAATGTACATGGGTGCCCGCAAAGCACAATGGTCACAGTTAAATTATTAGCAAAAGCTTGAAAAATGCAAACAGGAAATTAAGAACCTGGGTATTTTTCATAGAAAAGTTTTTTATTCTTACTCAAAGTTACATTTCTCAGTATCGCTTTAATTTGTGTAGGCCCTATCATTAGTAGGCCTATGATTAGTGCTTTTGTGCGAAGAAATTGTTAAACACCAGAAATTAGTAGTTAAAAACTAGGTGTCAATTTTTCAGAGGAGGCAAGTGCCCCCTCTTGCCCTAATGTGCGGGTGCCCATGAAAATGTATGAAAGAAGAATCTTGTGGTCGATTTGACTGTAACAAAAGCAAATTTAGGCGACGGGTCTTTTCTTTTAGGTGGCGGATCTCATAGTTTATGTGGTGGATCTCAAATTCGAGGTTCCGAATCTCAGATCCGGCGACATCCGACTAAATTTAACGACTGTCCACCGGTAGGCCTAATTATAATCTCGAAATTTCTAAAGAGCTAATGAAAAGACCTGTTCCTTTAGTCAAACATAATCACTTATAGGCCTACATCTACGTGCATTAGGCCTATATTTGTATAAACTTTAGCTATTTATCGTGCCGACTGGGTATACACCTTGGCACATTGACTCAGGAAACACGCTCTTGGTATTGAATCTGCTGCCACTGCAAAATCTGCGTCGATGCAATACAATACAATTGTAATTTGATAATGCCCTTCAGCTAGCCTCTTCTTCAAAAGTTCAGAAGTGCACATTGAAGCCGGGCACATTAAGAGCCACAACAGACTGGATAAGAGGTAAGTTTTCAGTTTAGAGCGAAATACAGTATCGGTATTACAGTCAGATGCGAACATGAGAAGGCAGAGAGTTCCAGATGGAGAGACCGAAACTCCGAATGAATGCTAGCCAAGTCACAAGACATATACCAGGAAAAATATACTCCCCAGCAGACGTTGAACTAAGAGAGGATCGACTTTTAACAGAGCTGCAGAATGTGACCATTGACTACTGCAACTCTATATTCTATGATTCGGATGATTCCCTGAATGGGAGATGACAGATGATGAGCACATGCTTTGTTCATGAGTTCTAGCTTGAAGCGGATATAGGAAGCCAGTGTAGAGAACGAAGATCAGCTGCTATATATGTTCTCGGTATACGATTGTACAAGGCACGATGCCCCAGTTAACTAGCCTACATTGTTTAGAGCGTAGGCCGCGTCCCATGGCATTTGCCTCTGTGTTAGAGAGCGTGCGGATCGGGGTGCACTTCCCGAAGGTGGCTTATTTCAGAGATTCAAATCTCGGGCTCACGCGGTCCGTATAGAGGGTACCTTAAATGGCGTGGCGCCTATTCAAAAGGGCAAGCGGTGTTGAAGGATTTCACCCGATCATTTCATTGAACAATGAACAGGGTCATTGAGGCCATGCATGGACGCTATATAAACACGTTTACATTTACATTACATTTACAATCTTGTGACCTATTTATAATGAGGCATTATTTATAATGAGGCATTACTCTATACTGTATGCCTGCCTGACTCTCTGGATTTTGACCCCCTGCCTATCGATTCTGTCTTGATTAAGCGCCTGGAAATAAGATGGTTCCCGCGACTTCGCTTTTGTGGGCGCTGTAGAAATATCGAGTTTATGTTACGATTACGATTACGATGCAGGGAGATCACAACATGTCTCTGAACCAGCTTATAACTGACGTCAGGAAGAGTAGCCTATGCGCTGCCCTTTGAGATATTCTATATGTAGGCCCCTATTTAAGCGTTGTCTGTTGACAGTAATTACTATTCAGCTGACGTCCACTTTCTCTGTCTGCATCCGGGTTTGAAGTTCATAGCTGAGGCCAACTGGTTAACGTACGCTATTTGATCAGGCAGTTAGGCCTATTTTATTCAACCATGATGGTTGATCGGGCAATGGTTGATTCGGGCAATGTTTTTGTGAGGCAGAAAAGGCGCTATATTAATACGAGTAATTTAATAATAAACAGATCGTAATAATAAGCTAACCCAGAGAGGCAGCCATGAGCCTATGAAGAGTTAACTACTTAATTTTATTAACTTTGTTTCTCTCAACATCTACTACTACTCTCTCAACATCTACTACTACAACAGCTACTACTACTACCACCACAACCTCCATCACCACCATCACCACCACTACCACCACCTCCACCACTACTACAACTACTATTATAAGGCCAATTATTAAGACAATTTTTAACGCACGCGAGGTCGAACAGAATGGTGGTTGGTATAGGCCAGAGCTATCTATTATGGTAATCATTTATATAGCTCTGTTATAGGCTTATATAGTTCCTGTTTAACGACGCTATGACGTAACAATACGACCAGAGTCTCCCTCCTCCTTTATCGAGGCTTGGTACTGGCACCATCCGAAAATAGGGCGTCAGTGATGGAGCTCTTTCCGGATGATCATAATAATCCTGATTAAAGGGGCGACCATCAAAGGACACCGCTTTGAAATCCTGCCTTGGGGGGGGGTCTGCAGCCAAAGCACTCTCTGCTCCGCTGCCTTAATTCAGGGCCAGATGTAAAGTGTATGCATAGCTCAGCTGAGGAAATTAGTCATTAATTATTGCATATCTATATGCAAACACCGCTGCCTGCCGTCTGTAAATGGGCGTTGACCTCTGAACTCGGTTGCTAATATTAGAAACACTTCTGTTCATTTCACATAACCTTTTATTTTGTCAGATAAAAAAACAGTTTATCTGATAAATCGGTCGTAACATTGGCAAATTTTGATATGCTCAGAATTACATAGATTGCGAAACTATAAAACAATTAATCATCAGAAAGTTACCGACTGATTAATCCAGTGCAACAGAACCACAGTTTGCGTTTTAAAGTACTTTGTGATACATCTCCGGGTTGAACGCTAACGTAATTACGTGCATCAATGTACAGGCCTGTATGCATGTATGTATGCACGTTTGTATGTATGTATGTATGTATGTATGTATGTATGTATGTATGTATGTATGTATGTATGTATGTATGTAAGCATGTATGTATGTATGTACATATTAAGTACGTATAGATCTATATGTACGTACGTATGTATGTATGTATGTATGTATGCATGCATGCATGCATGTATGTATGTATGTATGTATGTATGTATGTATGTATGTATGTATGTATGTATGTATGTATGTATGTATGTATGTATGTATGTATGTATGTATGTATGTATGTATGTATGTATGTATGTATGTATGTATGTATGTATGTATGTATGTATGTATGTATGTATGTATGTATGTATGTATGTATGTATGTATGTATATCACAGTATATGTGTATATACATGTGCTCAAATCTGTCTGTTTATACAGTGCCTTTAAATAGCCTGTTAAGGTGCATTATACAGCATACAGTGCTCTGCGATGTATAGTGAAGGTCTGACTCAGAATAAAGCCATAGAACTACTATATAGACTTTCTGATGCTGTTAAGCAGCTCTTTCGTATAACATGAAACAGTGATATTTGTCAAATTACTTTGTGTTTGAGTAATAATAAATTCATGATAATCAATTAAATAATTTACATAAATCAACTAACTAGTTAAAGACTGCTTTAGTAGATAAAATTGTAATTAGAAACTTCTATTGCGGTGGTGTCTAATGCACAAGGCATCAACCGATGGCACAAAGGTATGCACATATTATGTATATATGAATGAAAGAATGTATGTATGTAGGTATGTTTGCATGCATGTATTTATATGCATGCATGTGTGTATATGTATGTAAGGATACATGGATGTATTCATGTATGAATAGATGGATGGAGGGATGTATGCATGGATGCAAGAGTGGTTGATATGTATAGAGTGAAGTACCATGCAGATCTTGAGCCGTATACTCGTGCGGATATAAAGGTGACATTAGCATTTATGAAAGCATCACCATTTACAGTTTTCAAAGATCTTTGAGCAATTTATACACTTGTACAATGTACATAACTTAAAATGACTTCGAAAGGCACTCGAATCTGTCAGGTCTGTGTCCGATGTACTATATCAGTCTGCAGTGTAAACAGATTGAAGGCCTAGATACACACATTTAGAAGGTCTATTATACATTCTTAAGATCGCTTGAGATCATAATCCAAAAGTTGGTCAACGCGGAGAACCACGTATACCGCCTCTTCATTGAATATCTCGGCCTTGGAGCCACACGAACAGGTGAACAGGTAGTAGGCGCCTTAATTTATTCAGGTCCGATTGTTGCATTTACAGTGGAGCTGACTAGAGGAAGCGAGTGCAGCTGGAATGTAGTTACTGTTCTACGTAGAGGCAGGCTACACATCGCTTGCATCTTCGTAAGATGTCCGTAGGTCTACCATGACCATAACGATATCACATTTGCTGTGCGACATTCTGTATTGGCATCGGCGTTGCAGTGCAGTTGGCTTCCCTGTGTGCTGTCATAAGCGTGATTTATTTGCAGATCTCAGTTGAAACCTCACCACGTACTCTGCTGTAGCTCGATGGCCTGGACGGATAGTTGGCGCTGGTACTCCTTCTGTCGGAAGTCCTCATTGTCGGAAACGAGCGTTGGAATGAGTCTCGTGAAGTCGACGGTGCCCAGACTGTCCTTGCGCCCGTGCCGCCGCTGGTTCGAGTACCCGCGCGCGTAGGGTTCCTGGAGACTGTCGCCACTCCCCCGTCGGCTGCTGCTTCCGCTTCCGGTGTCGTCTGTCGTCGTTGAATCGCTAGACGATTGGGCATCGTCATCGACGCTGTGTACTCGCAGAACGGATGCTTTTCTAGCGATTCCTCTAAGGCATTTGACACTATCGACAGCGCTTTGAGACGGACTTGCCACCGGCGCCAGTCCGAGTTGCTTGCAACTATCGATCCGAGGCGCATGAAGGCTGATCTCTTTCGCGATTTCTGCAGAACTCACGTCCTTTTGGCGAATGTTAGCATTTTTCGCAATGCGTGTACTGACTTCGAGACATTTTTCGTTTTGATGTCTGCGAAGATTAACGTCCGAAACGGTACGTTTCGGTCCTGCGAAGATTTCGTTTCGTTCAGTGTTCATCAGTTTCGAGATTTCCGCAAAGCGTTCGACGCTGTCTATTCTCGCAACGTTCAGCGACTGCATGACTTTCAGAAGGCGTTCGATGCCGTCTCCGTCGCAGTGCAGGACGTCAGAGACGCCGATCGGGAGGGTTCCCTCTTCGTCCGCCGAAGAATAATCCTCAGATTTGCAGTCGGTGTTGAAAGAGACTCTTTTCCTGGTTGAGATGCAGCTGTCCGTCTGTTGTTGCAAGTGTTTCACCATGCTGTCTGTCCACTGTCCGATGAACGTCTCCACACCAGAGACGATACTACGCCAACCGTTGCCTTAAACGTCCGGATCACAGGACTTGAGCTTCCGTGAAAACTCTCTCCAGTTCGCAGGCAGAACCAAGTCTCGCTCTATCTTCAAAGTTAGCAGAGATCGTGCACTGACGCTTACTTTAAATGATCCCAAAACGCCGTATAGCTCACGGTTTTATTTTAATTTTCTCGGTCAATGCCCAGCCGAGGAGGCGTTAAGTCCACCTACTGTGCTATTACTAAGTAAGTATTATGCTCGATGAAGTCCGTTGGACTAAGCTCTGTTGCCGGCAGTTCAGCAACCTTCGGCCTCACCCACGTCGTCCGAATATATCAGCGCTATGACGTAGATAATGGGCAGAGATAGAGACGGTGGGTCTCTCTCTCGGTCGGTAGCTGACTTAGGCCTACTCACGGCCCACGAATTTCAATGAAAGCCCGATAACCAAAGCCCTGCATGCCGCGCAGCTTTATCAATTTAAATAATCAGATACCGGGCCTTGTAAACGTCCGCTCTGTCAGGCGGCAGAGTGTGGCCTATACGACTGTTAGGACCGAGAGGGGAAGCTTTAGGCCGAGTGTTTCGGCCGCTGCTAAGAGCAGAACGTACACGCGCACGACTAAGTGTGTTGTTGCGGTCAAAATATTTGCCTATCCATGGACTCTCTCTCTCTCTCTCTCTCTCTCTCTCTCTCTCTCTCTCTCTCTCTCTCTCTCTCTCTCTCTCTCTCTCTCGCTTGGCCGTCACGGTGACTGGCGCCGCCTGGCGAGAGGCATGCGTGACATCTAGCGGTGACATTATACGGTGCCATTCGGTGAGATGAACACACATTCCCAAAATATCTTGCACTGAAAAATGGTAGGATTCTACATGCGATGATAGAGGAACCGAGAAATCATCCCTGGGAGACGGTTCTGCCTTCAGTTCCGTCTTCGGTTTCAGGTCCCTAGGAATTAGTGACTTTCGAAACTTCGTAGCTTAAAAACCCAGAGCAGAGGAAAGACTAGAGCTTTCTGGACAAAACATTCTATGAATATGACTTATGAAATTGAGGCAAATTTTGATCAAATGACACATATATAGCTTCAGGGGTATTTACTTCTTGCGTGATTAAGAAAACTTCCCCTGTTGTCATGGTGCAAATATGTGCAGTGAAAAGAGTAATCAAAAAGGATTAATAATAATAATAATAATAATAATAATAATAATAATCTTTTCTTTATTAAGCGCCTGACAAACGCACTGCGCTGTACATTTACATGTTATGCAATTTAAATCTTAACTACTAACAGAACAGACAGCCTGCAATACAACGGCGCTAATAGCAGCCTACAAAGCATATCCGCCCAACGGGGCTCGAACTCGGTACCTCTCGCTCTCCATGCCAGCGTGTTATCCAATGCTCTATCGGGCCCCCCCTAAACGTGGAAAACAAAGGTAAAGTTGGGTAAAGTAAAGTACGTACGGTATGGTCGATGTCCACGGCAATAGAAGTATTGGGAGGGGCTTTTAGGGTAATGGTAAAATTCTGGCACGAAGAGCAGAAGGTCAGTACGGACGCGGGATCACTTCCCGCTACCCTCCCGAAGGTCAACTCAGCCTTTCATTCGTTAGATGGCGTTGGTAAAATTAGCAGTAGGACGTGATGGGCGCCTTGCATGACTGCCAAAACAATTAAATTCGACTCCTGTAATAACTTCTGATGTTCCCTTCATACTATGAATTGAAATTATACTGCGGAGTGTCAGTTTGAAATGGTAAACGAGGATTATTATTATTATTATTATTATTATTATTATTATTATTATTATTATTATTATTATTATTATTATTATTATTATTATTATTATTATTATTATTATTATTATTATAATTATTATTATTATTATTATTATTATTATTGCTGCTGCTGCTGCTGCTGCTATTACTACTACTACTACTGCTGCTGCTGCTACTACTACTACTACTGCTGCTGCTGCTGCTGCTGCTGCTGCTGCTGCTGCTGCTGCTGCTGCTGCTGCTGCTGCTGCTGCTGCTGCTGCTGCTGCTGCTGCTGCTGCTGCTGCTACTACTACTACTACTACTACTACTACTACTACTACTACTACTACTACTACTACTATTATTATTATTATTATTATTGTTATTGTTATTTTTATTGCCACGCTGTGATCACTCAGCCCAGTGATGGGCGTCTAAAGATGCAGAAGCTAGCGCCACACTCTTCCGCATTATGCTCCTCTTGTTTCCGTTATCATCGGTGGGCCAATGAACGGCTGATCAACGTATGGTTGACGGGTGTTTTGAATGCGGGTCAGCGACTCATTATCTACGGCAGATAGGCAGACCGATAACGGATTAAAAAATAAGAAGATGCAAGTGATAATAGTCAGGCCATGCATATAGCCTAATGCGAGCATCAATATAACAAATAGGCCAATTGTTTCAACAGGCAGGATGGAAATATGAAGGAAAGAAGGACCGAAGGAAGAAAAAGAGAACAGTTCTTAGGTCGGAGTGCATAGGTCACGGACTGAGTTCAGTCCATCTTTGGTGCGCACTGCAGAATCCGGGAAGGTCAATCCTGGTAGGTTAAGTTTAGACCTAAATGCCAGTAGAGCACTGATACAGAACTGGGCAGTAAATGGTAAGATTGGCTGATTTAGCCTGATTATCGAAGCGTCATGATGCCGTCATCCTGTAAATTATAATATATATGTTGTAATTGTGTTAAAAACTATTGTGTCCCTGGGGTTGGGCTGGGAGCGCCTCTGAACGGTTATAGCGGGGCGCTATATAAGTGCTCTGATTGATTACCTGTAGGCCCTAATTGACATGTCTAGTATACGTAAACTATGGAAGAATCAAACAGCTTCTTAGATCTGAGTTTTCAACAGTGAGGATTTAGGAATTTCACCACGAATCACTGCAATTACAGCACCACACTGATATATAGAGAGTGATAGTGCAGGAAAAACAGTTCTTCTTACATTACAACACATTACAATTTACAACATGGCGCTTCAATAATCAGCCAATCTTACAATTTACTGCCTAATTCTGTTGTTCTGTGTCAGTGCTTTACTTACATTTAGGTCTGGACTTGAAGACCCAGGCTTGACCTTCCCAGACTCTGACCTGGCACCGGAACTGAAAAAGCAGCCTGGCTATTGCGGACTTGATTTGATATAGCGCCGCTTTTGTGTGGCGCTATGAAATTTCAAAGATTTACATTTACATTTACAGTGTAAACCATATACATATGTTTCAGCTTGCTTAACCACTAAAGACTGGTTTCTCGTAGGCCCCTATACCTATTGGACTTCTTCTTCCCCCTGCATGGAAGCAATAATTGATCGATTATACCACGTGCCTTATGATAACTGCGCTACAGAAGTTATGAAGTTATTGTAGATAGGCGCTATATAAAAGCGTGTACATTTACATTTACACTTCCGGGTTATACTTGAGTGACACGAGAAGGAAGTCTAGTAGGGGTTGTGTAACGGTTCTAACCGACCGAGTCCTAGGTACAAAATCATCTCCCCCCATCTTCGTCACCGTTAGACGACGCATGCCAAATGTACAATAGTGGAATCAGAAAAGAGACGTCAAAAACCTTTGTTATCACATGACGTCCCTAAACTCATTCTCCTTGTGGGGAATTTTGACAGTGTTGCATTGGATGTATTGTCATCTGTTGATTACCGAAACTATCGCAGTGGCAGAGGGTCTTTGAATAACCACCAGACAAGGCAACTCGTTGAGACAGTTACAAGTTATTTAAGAAACGGAAAGGAACATTATGGCGGAAATTCTTCAGTGTCACAGTTGTAGACTTGTGGAATGGTTTGGATGATAGTACTGCCTCAGTGGCCGCTGTGACGGCTTTTAAGAGGAAGCTATGGAAAATGGGCTATTAGGCGTTCCAGGTTAATTTGCAGTGATTCTAGCAATGTCATGTCTTTAGAACCACTTAAAATACCCCTTGTTATGTATAATTGAAAGGGCGCAACATACAGTACTCATTCATTCATTCATTACGAAGATTTATATAGCGCTCCTTCGAGGTTACTACTCAGGAGCGCTCCAGGCCCAGCACTCCCGACCCCAGCACTCGTTCCTCTTCTGCTCATAACGTGGTTTTGGGGTTAGAATCGGATCATACTCCGCCTTGATGCATGTAGAGCGAAAGCGGAGCAAAGTAAAGCAGAGTAAAGTAGAGTAATGCTGGGAAAGACAAAGGGTTTGTTCACAGTGTAACAATGGTCGATTTGAATTTACGGGAATCGTTACTTCATTGGTACGAACAGTGGATGCAATTCTACGTCTGATTATCTGATAATTTGTCAGATTGAGTCTGTCTCCAATAGATTAGCTTGGACTATAAAAGCTGTTAAATAAGTCAAAAACTCGTCACACACAAACAGACGATGCGAAACGCAGTCACATACACATAGTCACACACACACACACACACACACACACGCTGTGTCCATAGATTTAAGTGGTAAAAATCTGGGTGGTTCAAACTAAGGGGAGTCCATCGCCAAACTTGGGGGAGTTTAACTTGATTAGCTTCTAGAAGTTTGCAGACCTACTTCAACTGCACACAGTCGCATTCTTGTTTGATATCTACAAGTTCAATGGCTGCACAGAAATCCTAGCTTTTAACACATTCCATTGCTATAGACCCACTTTACTACCTTAGTCCTATATTATGCACCAAGTATCGACAATTTATTGTAACAAAGTATGCATACATTATGAGTTCAACCTGATATCAAGCTGTCTCTGCTAGCCTGTTCTTAAGCTAAGTGCATGATCGGTATGCAAAAAAATTGCTTGGTATGTATTAATATTTCATCAAGTGTTGGGGGGCGGGGAACGCATGTAGGTCAGGCGGCGTATACAGCTCTTCTTAATCTTCTTCTTTCTTGTTCTACTTGTAACCAAAGTAAATTCCTGCTTAGATTAATTCACACTTCAACACACACATGCACTCGTACACATAGGCCTACGCACGCGTGCACACTAGGGGTCTGCGGGTACACCCGTACCCGCGGGTTTACCCGTACCCGACCCGTACCCGCGGATCGGGTACGGGTCGGGTACGCATTTCACGGGTCGGGTCGGGTACGGGTAGGGTCATCACGGGTACGGGTATACCCGGTTTTACCCGTAGCGACGTGAAATTTTGTGGTTTCAATGTCACCGTCACATGTAATTGGGAATGTAGGCGCACACTGGGCCTGACCGGGTCTGGAACGTACTATTAACAGTTACTTAGTGTACTAGGTGACAGTATAGACCATGGAGATAAAAATGTACAATGCACTTGAGAAAGCACAACAATTGCATGTGACAGGTTCCATAAGTTGACTGTCTATTATTACTACTACTACTGTACAACTGCTGCTGTTACTACTGCTACTGCTACTGCTACTGCTGCTGCTACTACCTACCACCACCACCACCACCACCACCACCACCACCACCACCACCACCACCACCACCACCACCACCACCACCACCACCACCACCACCACCACCACCACCACCACCACCACCACCACCACCACTACTACTACTCTCATCGTTATCAACCTATTTGTTATTATTACTACATGCCTAGTTTTAAGCCTATATGCCTGATATGGTCAGGCGTGCTAATGACGTGACGGGTACATTACGGGTACGGGTATACCCGCGGGTACGGGTAGGGTCGGGTAGTAATTTTGAGTACGGGTCGGGTACGGGTACGGGTAGTGGTTCTGTGTTACGGGTACGGGTCGGGTAGCAAAAATGCTCTACCCGCAGACCTCTAGTGCACACACACCTAAACACACACCTAAACACACACGTAGACACACGCACATACACACACAAACACACACACACACACACACACACATATTATATATATACTATAATTCTCAAACTGTATGTCCCAGCACATACATGTACATGCATTTAATCATATTAAATGCATGTAAATGTGCAGGACTTTTTAAAGCAATTTTTAGAACTGCACAACCCATTCACTTTTTTCAAAAAGTCATGGCAAATTATTCCCAATGACCATTTTAACCATTTTTAACTGCACAAATATGCTTTTACAACTGCACATATTCATTTAGAACTGCACATTTTGTGTAGAACTGCACGCTAAAAAACCTGTATATAGGACATGTGCTGGGACATACATAGGCTACATAGCCGCCTAATAGTGTAAGAACGAATTATTATATTCGCTATTAGGCGGCTATGTATTATAATACTATATATTGTCAAAATCGACGTTAGGCACATATTAGCGTACAGGGAGCAGACATGGCTATGTATCTTTATACCTTTATATCACCAATACATAGACACCTATCATAGCACACACGTCTAAAGTAGCCTAAAGAAACGTAGCCTATATAGATCGGCATGAGAGAAGAGACGATAGACTATATTGTCGTGCAGTATGTCAGTAACGAGCGTAGGCCTATATGGCATAGGAAACTTCCGAACGTCCTTCAAGACAAAAGTATGCCGCCTGCAGTGTAGGCTACGTGCCTTGTTACAGACGTGCTGGGCAAGCATGGCAACGTTCAGCAGGCAGTCACGCGTAACGACCGGCTTGAGTCATGACGATCAACCACAAAAATAGAAATTCCTCGTTTGATGACGATCTCATGAGACACATTTGTATAAAATTTCAAAGATAGATGTCTTTAAATATAGGCTTGCACGTGTACGGTGACTAAACACCCATCTATGTAGTCTTAACGTACTTTAGTCAGAACTTTTTGTTCAGTATAGAAGTCCCCCTTTATGGAAGCGTCTTTGTAAAGGTTGCAGTGGGCAGCAGGATGGTGCCTTTGTTCTTGAGTTCCAGTGGGGTGAACGTATATGCGTCCAATCATTATGAAAACAGTGTTTAGGAATTCGTTTTTGCAATGACGTGTTTTCGGACACTTAGTGTGTATTTGACATTGTGGACTGTGCAGTTGACTTGTCTCGGGTGTTCAGTTTGTAGTATGAGTTTCTGAGAGGTCAGCTAAAGCCAACTACACACACGACTTCATTCCAACACCTGAAATTGTACTTACCAGTTCAAGTACAGTTCGAGGAAGGGTGTGCCGTTGACTTTCTGAGTACTTTAGGCACAGCTTAACAGTGACCACATGTTGAAGCCGTGAGCATTATTTATGATTACAACCAACGGTGATAATAAAAGTGTCCAGTTAAGATGAATGTGATGACTGAAGGTGTAACTGAATGACGTAAGCAAGTACAGAGCATCATCATGTTCTTCATCACCATGACAACAACTCATCCAAGCGAATGGTGCTTTCTTTAACATATTATAGCGGCGCTCTAGAAGTCTTCATATTAGATGAATTTGTCTAATGTAATGTAATTGAGCATTTGTATAGCGCCCCTTCTAGATATCTACTCAGAGGAGCTCTCTTCGAATAGTTGTGCAGTAACAACGTCACAGCATGGGCTCAAGAAGAATATAGCCTACTATAGGTCGCATAAGTTTCCAGTGCAGTATATACAGCTGTCTGCTTGTGTCCTTGTGTCTCCTTCTGTCTGCGTCTAAGTGTCTGTTTCTATACCTGTCGACCCGCTGTTCGTCTTTGTGTGTGAGTGAGTGTATTTATCCGTCATGCCTGTCATATAACTCGAGAGTTCCGAACAAAGTAAACGCGAAGGCCGATTGTAACAAACGCCCGTTATGTACGATATGCACTGCAGTGATGAGGAGAAGATTACCCTTCTTCAACTTCAACCCGAAGTGGATCAAGTGCCAGACACTTAATCGTCTACGCTTCGTTGAAGAGTTAGGTATTTTTACTCACAGTCTGACCCTCCCATCTGTGAAGCAGGCCTCTTGTCGTTGACCTTATACTATAGATAGTTCGCCATAAGGTGCGAGTTTAACAGCAGTCTTGAAAATGTAATGTAGGCCTAATATAAATCTCCCAAAATGATCAGCGCTATATACGCAAAGGCCACGTAAGAGAGACCAGCTTATTTACCGGCACTATATCAAATCAAGTCCCGATATCCAGGCTGTTTGGATCGTTCCGATGCCAGGTCAGAATTTGGGGAGGTCAAGCCGAGGAGACGGCATGTTGTTACGGTGGAATCGTTGGTGATGGTGGTGGTAGTGAGGTGGCGCAGGAATAGAACTAGGAAAGGAAAGCTTGCAGAGTTCGGTTTTCAGTCGAGTGTGGAAAGCTGCAGGAGACAGGGCAAGCGGAAGAAAGGTGAGGTTGAAAGGAGGGTAATGGAAGATGGCAATGGTAATTGCAAATTTATATAGCGCCACTTCAAGAAAGACTCATCAGAGGCGTTTCCGACATAAGTCCCATAACACAATAGCCTAAAACCATAATGGAACAAACTGGTCTTCAAGCGTTTGCGGAAAAGAGGCGCCTTCCTGAGGTTCTTGTAAGGCGCTATATAAATGGCCATATACATACATACGATACATACAAACAAAAAGAGGCTGAGAGCCTCATGTCGCAGAGGGAAAGGAGGATAAGCGAATTTCACTATTATGACTGAGATTTGAACGCTGGCCTCGAAGCTGAGAGTCCAGCTCGCTAACCACTATTCAATCACATATAAATTACCTGTAGTTTTCAAGGCATGCTATAGAAATGTTTAGTTACTTTACATTACATTACATTAAGGATCCTGAGTGGCCGAGTGGGTTGGTGCCCGCTCTCCGCGCCGGCGCCCCGGGTTCGCTTCCCGGTCGGTCGGTCGGTTTATCAGAGATTAATTTCTCGGATCTTTACTGCGGGTGGCTCGGTCGCATTATAAACGTGGAGTACAATACAACACACAACACAACACAATATACTGGGGCGCGGTGGTTTAGGGGTATGTTCGGTGCCTTGCAGCTGGAGGGTTGCGGGTTCGAATCCACCTCAAAGCCGTCGCGTAGGGACCCTGGGCAAGTCCTTCACTCGCAATTGCTCATGCGCTTCGGCGTGAAACTCCGACTACAGCAGTAGTCGGGAGCGCCTCTGAATAGGAAATCTGGTAGAGGCGCTATAACAAGTGTTCAAATACAATACAATATACAATTACGTCTGTATTCCTGTGTGCCAATGATCGGCCGATAACTGCACTCGCTAGAGGCGCTAGTGTAGTGGCTTCAGCCACGGCCTTCCAAATATAACATTTAGAAGGCCGTACTTCAGCACAGCGCTTTACACTCGCTGCAGAGAAATCGATGCAATTGCTGATTGATTTGCTCCTTCATTCGCTAGAGGCGCAGCATCAATACTAATTCTGGTTTTTGTTCTGCGTCGTTTGAGTGCGTGTGAATAACATGAGAACACTAAATGGAGAGACGTGCATTTTTTCGAATAAAAGGCGAAACTTTTCCCTCACTGATATTATTCAAATGCATTTTCCCACTCATTATGCTGCTGGCCAGAATTCTTTCCACCAGTCATTGCTTCGAGACACAAATCGCCCCCGAAAGACCTTCATTTCGCCTTTCCTCCATTTTAACCAGTAGCCTATATGAGAACTGTCTTCCGCATGCCCTCTCCTGGGGAGTGTCCTTCCTGGCTGAAAATTGAACGTCTCAAACATCCTATTCTGCATCCGATCCCACTCCATCCTATATGACTACATTCACTTATGATCGCTGCCACGCCAAAGCTGAACCCCCCTCCCAAATTTTGACCTGACACCAAAACTTACCTAAAAAACATAGCTCTTACGAACTGGATTTCATATAGCGCAGGTTTTAAAGCTCGTCTCACTGACTCAGTTCTTGTGTGACGCTGAGAAATCTAAGAGATTTACATTGCTTCACACAGGGCAGTGGGATTGAAGCAGGACGGGACGAATCAGCTGATACCCTACTCCCAGTTGCCAGTGCGAAATCGCTGTGTGCACGCTTTGTTCTCTGTACGCTGTACTTAATTGGCTGGTGCTGTCCACTGCTGTGGCTACTGTAATCTAACCCTACACACTTCGCTATCTACCACACCGCGCCTTCGTCATCCGATGTATACAGTGGTTGATGGGCGTAATGATCCGTAATCTGTCCTCGTAAGAGTGTACATAATTCTCTCCCAGGAAGTACATGATAGGCCGTATATCCGAGAGATATACAAATAGTTTGTAGATTTATCTTAGAACCCGACGTTGCTTCTTCCATGGCCACCCGATGGATCCTGAGGCTGGCCTTTTCCCACGCAGAACATGGTTCGTTTCCAACTAGCCATATATTTAAAAACTCATAAGTAACCATAACCATAACCATAATCGTCATATTTATTGACAAACATTCAGTATACCAAGTATTATTCAGTTTATATTTCATACATGAATGTTCGAACGGTTACAATAGGGAGACCAGAAGGGACCTTGGTTCCACAAAGTAGGGCCCCTAAATACCAGTTGCAGTATTAGATGGCGGTCACTTAAAAAATAACAGCTGCATATTATCTGCAGTTATACAACGTAAGCAGCAGTTAGTAGTGACCGACCTCGACCTATTCAACAAACTGTTAATGTAATAGTGTAACAAAGTGTAAACAGCTACCTTTGCAGTTTACTCATGGCAAATGAGTATTAGCAATAAGAATCACAAAATCAGCATGACATATTCCTAACAAACAACATCTCGTAGCATCAATCTTTGGTTACTAAAAAACTGCAGACAAATTAACAAAACATCGGTAGAAAGTAGAGTAACAGATTTGCAGTTTACTCAAGACATATATAAATATTAGTGAACAGTTTAAGTTTAACTCAGTACAACACTGACCAATCCAAACTCCGCCACTGCTCGTACTCTGGCAGTGCCAGTCCCAAGCCTGGATGAAGGAGGAGGGCGGCGCTAAATGATCTTTGTTATCACAGTGCATGTCGTTAAACGGAAACTACTGCTACTACTGACCAATCCAAACATGGTGCTCCCGACGTGAACGAGTGAAATTACTGTCGAATAATGGAACTACAGACTTCCGACACTTGCGAAACTGTGGAAGGGTCAAAGTAAGGACCTCGAGCCACAGCTCTCGAGAAAGGCGATTCCATCTGGTGGGCCCAACATAGGCAAAGCTTCTGGGCTGTAGCAGTATGCATATAGAACCGTTGCAGAGAAGATTCCTTGCGTTTTCCGGCGATCGTTGAACCGGAAAGGCAACACACGATGAATCGTAATCGAAACCTTGATACTTCTATAGCGGCCAAGGAAGCCAAGTAGCGGGAACCAGCTTATTGACATGCGCTGAGTCAAAGCGAAATCGATTGGCAGGTAAGATAAAGATCGATTCCGGAACTAGAATCTAAATCCAAAGGGTCATGCAGGCAGACAGTCAGACGGTTCAGGGCAGTGGCGGCGCCAGGGGGATAGGGGGCTTAGCCCTCTAACTGCGGCTCAGCCCCCCCCCCCCAAAAGTGGGAAATCACTGCAAATCACAGGGAGGAGGGGACAAAAGGGAAGGGCTTGGAGGTTTAGCCTCCCCAAACCTGAAATCCTGGCGCCTCCACTGGTTCAGGGTTGGTGTTTTGAATTGAAGCGACAAGAGAGGTAAAGGGAAGAATCATGCATGGTAGGATTTGATTAAATCTAGACTATCCATCTATCGACGTGAATTGTCCATTGGTATCGTTTGTTTGGAACGATGACAGAAAAGTGTTTGCGTCTTAATTCACGTCAACGAATGAATGGTTAGAAAGTGTGAATAAAACGCTAAGACTATCTAATCGTAATAGCCATTTGAAGAAGGAACGTCTTTGCTGTGCTTGGTATACAACTGCTATACAACTACGGATTGGCTGGATGACATTAACGTCCTCTTAAGACTCTCAGAGGCTTTTTGCTGTGAAAGCGACAGTCGCTGTTCACGAGCCAGAGATATATATGCATAATTATAGAAAGCAGTAGCAACTTCAAATACAGGCAGGCACAATGGTGATGGTACACACACAAACATAGACGCGACTGCACATGAACGATGAGCGTCGGGCAATATTCGTTCGAAAAGAAACAGACATAGAGACAGAGAGAAAGGGAGCGAGAGAAAGAGAGAGAAAGGGAGCGAGAGAAAGAGAGAGAAAGGGAGCGAGAGAAAGAGAGAGAAAGGGAGCGAGAGAAAGAGAGAGAAAGGGAGCGAGAGAAAGAGAGAGAAAGGGAGCGAGAGAAAGAGAGAGAAAGGGAGCGAGAGAAAGAGAGAGAAAGGGAGCGAGAGAAAGAGAGAGAAAGGGAGCGAGAGAAAGAGAGAGAAAGGGAGAGAGAAAGAGA